>JALLBJ010002853.1:0-30054 GCA_036940105.1 Skeletonema potamos | reverse complement strand
TTGGCATGCTCCACCAAGTTTTAATATCTTTGGACAACACCTTAGCGACATCGCTTGGCCAATGTTCTGATTTGGGCTGGCCGCCTACACCACCTTTAGCCACCATATCTCCTCTAGCAATCGTCACATGGCCCTGAGCCGGTGCTGGTGACCCCACAACGGGTAGGAAAGTCAGTAAAAATAAATCAACCGGCTAAGACCGTCATCTCGTGTAGCTGCGACACTACAACCTCGTGTGTGACATGATGAGTTCTGATTTGGGCTGGCTTGCAGCACTACCTTGAGCCACCATATCTTCTCTAGCGATCATCACATGGCCCTGAGCCGGTGCTGGTGACCCCACAATGGTTGGTAGGAATGGTAGTAAAAATAAATCAACCGGCTAAGACCGTCATCTCGTGAAACCGCGACACTACAACCTCGTGTGTGTCATGATGAGGTCTGATTTGGGCTGGCTGCCAGCTTCACATTGGCTTCATATTTTGAGCCACTGTGCAACATTTCGGTAGAAGTCCGTTTTCTTTTGGATTTGTTCATTTAAATATTCCTCGGGTACATTTTTCATGTTTTATTAAGAAAACTAATCATAATTCTTTTATTTTGTTTCGGATGTAGAATGTTTTACACTCTCTGCTTACTGTTTTTTTCTATTTCATTACAGTTTGTTTTTTTACATAAAATAAAAATATGTCTTTAAATTCCGGTGTCAAGATTACAAATCTCAACACACTCAACGAGCATTAATCTATGTCTCTGTTTTTGACAGATCCCCATTCATAACTGTTGGCAACATGAAAGAGTTATACAGAAGACATATCTCTTCTTCTCTCATGTCTTTTTACACATCAAACTTTTCCATATCACCCCGCCAATGCACCCCCCCATCATTGGTTCCATATCCACTCCTTCTCGATAAAGATCCCATAATCGAACTACTTTGTGTCGGATACAAATCCGAAAAATGAGGCAGACTCGTTTCCGAACCTTCATACTCACTATATCTCCCTGGACTACTACTTCTACTACCCCCAGAGGTAGTATAAGCATACGACGCGGCACCTGCAGCAGCCGTGTACCGGTTGTTTTCAAAACCGTTACCACCACTGCTCCTTCCATTCCCATCAAACTTTTTATCATAACGAACATCATCCAAATCATCTTCCAAATCAGGAGTCATACACTGCTCGAGGAATTTTCGACTACGAAGTCGTCGTGCGGAGAGCATCCCAACCATAATAGCCATGGTTGCGACGGTTAGAAAGACAATCATTTGGTCTTGAGATTGTTGTGCAGCATTTCCGGCAGTGGTAGATGATGAAAAGAAGGAGGAGGAAACAGATCCAGAACTCATGGTCTTTGGGATGGAGTTCAATTCATTCAACGACTTGCCCAATACGGTCTTGGGGTTCATTTCAAGGTATACTTCCGCCCTCCCCCCATCGTGAACATCGGACAACTTGAGTTTTTGACCGGAGGCGGTATATACCTCATCAGGGAGGGTGAGTTCCGGAGTGGATTGGGAGGGGGAAGAGTAGGACACAAGACCTTGAGTATCGTAGTAATAAACCTGGGGCTCTTGTAATCCACCATTCTTTTGGGTACTTCCCAATAGAGCAGGGACAGATAACGTCTTCTTCTTGCTGCTACTAGTACTACTACTTGGATCATCCAACTGTGACATTGGACGTAGGATAACTTGTTTCTCTGGGATTGCCTGTTGCATGGCCATCCAATCTTCAACCGTTGGGGCTTCTCTTCCTCCAGTCAACGACGACGACGACGAATCAACTCCCCCCTCCGTGGATGTAAAGTGCTGCTGTGGTAAATAATAACCATGAGCATCCATATTAATACGCGATGAGGATGATCGTACATGTGCACCACGACCACCAGTACTACTACTACTGCTGCTAGCTCCACCACTAGTACTTCCCATCTTCAACGACTTTTGCATGGCAACCCATTCTTCATAGCTAGCAATAGAAGAATCCTCTCCTGACGCAGACATGTCGGAATAGGAAGCCTTCATCATAGCTTCGGATGATGCCACCTCCTTCTTCTGTTCCCCCCCCGCAGACGCAGAAGCAGCAACTCCTCCCCCCTGCTGCTGAGTTAGACTAAACTTGGCAACCTCATAGAGAAATTTCGCCTTCTCTTCATCACTCATAGCTTCCCCCATCTTGGGTGCATCATTTGGATGAGGCCATTGATGAAGAATTACATAATTGGTATTGTCGTCGCCACCGCCGCCGTTGTTGTTGCTGGTAGTTTGAGTCTTGGACGATTGTAAATTGGAAGGTTGGACAATCACCACCCGTTCCAGACCACTGCCGCCGCCGCCACCGTTGTTGTTCAGAGTGCTGCTGCTGCTGCTGCCAAGTCGTCGAGTTGTTTTATGCAACGATGCAGGAGGTGAGGCCTCAACAACCACAACGGCTGTCATCATGAAAAAATTCTCCGAATTACCCACGACAATGGCTACTAGGAGGAGTGAAAGAGTGACGACGACTGGGAGGAGAGAGGAGGAGGAGGAGGATTGACGTCTCCGCCGCCGTGTTGGTTTCGTTGTTTGTGATTGCATCATGAATGATGTTTCGTTGCTTCTATATAATATAGTATATTATATCGCCGAACAGCGACCGATGCTTGGAGAGAGTTTCTTTTTATTAAAAAAATAATGAACACCCCGACAGGAAAATTTTCATTATCCAGATACCAACAAACAGCAACGCAATCAAGAGTAATAACGCTTCGCTACTACTATGAAGAAGGATTGTGCTGAATTATTTATCAGGAGGAGTCAATTCGTCCTCTTTTAGTCATGAGATAAACGTAGGGATGCTTTTCGTTTTTTATTCGGGCGAGAGAGAGGGATGATATTTTTCGTTTCCGGGAGTCGTTGTGTTTCAAAAAAAAAAGGAAGGGCTTTTCATTGGTACAAACGTACGGGGTAGGAATTAGTAGATACCAAACAAGAAAGACTTTTGGGGAGAGGCCGTGGGCTGTATCAGATGGTACCCCCGTGGCCCGTGGGTGTCCAAAGAAATTTTCCCTTGCCGCTAACATACCATACTCTATTAACATGATGAGGAGCATACTACTTATCGGCACAGGGAGGCGCCAGTAAAGATTACTAGCAGCAGCCGCAGGAGCACCGCTTGTTATTTGAAGAGTAATCCAATAATAGCAATAGCCGCCAACAACGATGGGTAAAGCTTTAGGATCCTCACGCCCCATTGGCGGTGGCAATGCCACCAATGGCCAACAGAAGACACAATCCTCCTCCTCATCTGATTCCTCGCCATTATTCAATCGACAACGTCATCGCCGACAGCAATTCCGCAACAGCGATCTCCTCCTCGCCCTCTTGACTGTCATTGCGTGCATATCCTCGTTCACGCATATCTTCCTACATTCGCACAAATTACCGTCTCATAATACTTCTTCGGAACAACAGCATCCGCATCACAAGAACTTTCTAAAGGATTCATTGGATAATTTCGTACAGCAAAAGAAGACGAATAATGACGACCAGTCTTCTGGGAGGAGGAGGGGGGGAGTAGTACCTGCTCAGAAGCAGGCCATGGAAGATGCTACTGTTGTCGAACCGGGGGGGAGAGGGGGAGAAAATAATCAGAAGAATGACAAGACAACAACTCCAGAAGCAGCATCAACCAATAATGTCAAGGCCGAGAATGAAGTGGTAGCAGTAGTAAATGCAAACATGGCAGACAACAAGGGCAGTACTGTCAAGAATGAAAACAATAAACCCACTTTGACACAAAAAGTCCTTTCGTTATTTGGCAAAAACGACAACAACAGCAGTAATAATGGCATCAGGCATGACTTGCATCCAGTAGCACATCTAAATTGCGCCGATCATGGTGGACCAAATAATCCACGTATCATTGATGAAATGGTCTTTTGGGTAAGAAGAAGAAGAAGAAGAAAGTGACGCATTGTGTTGTTGTTGTTGTTGTTGTTGTTGTTGTTGTTGTATTGCTTGTGTGTGTGTGTGTGTGTGTGTGTGTGTGTGTGTGTGTGTGTGTGTGTNTGTGTGTGTGTGTGTGTGTGTGTGTGTGTGTGTGTGTGTGTGTGTGTGTGTGTGTGTGTGTGTGTGTGTTTTTCATCTCAAAAACGAGTACTCAACATAATATTATACACACAATATAATACTTCTTCGTCTTCTTCTTCGATCCACAGTCGGATATACCCTCCGATGCAGACTATCTATCACCGATGCATCCCTTGAATGACCCGTATACACCGGATGACACGGAGCGATTCCTCACGTTTGAGCCTGATCAAGGTAAGTTAGTTTTTACAGACTCAAGTTATGTAAATACAGAGGGGGGAGATGGAGATGGAGAGAGAGAGAGAGAGAGAGAGAGTTGCATCTCTTTATAACCCCCCCACAGTCCCTGATATATTGTATACTCAACCAATTCATTTCATAAAACAACATATATACAGGCGGATGGAACAATATACGAATGGCGATGGAAACGGCACTTGTCATGTCTCACAGTATGGGACGAACTCTCGTTCTACCACCGGAACAAAAGATATACCTATTACAAAAAGATTCACAAAAGAATCATTTTGGATTCAATGACTTTTTCCATTTAGATGCCATTTCAGTGGAACACAAAGGTTTCAAGGTGATTACGATGGAGGAATTTTTGGTACGGGAGGCTATGCAGGGTAAGATGGTGGAATATGGAACAAACACGACATTATATCCCCCTAACAAGCAGACTTCTTGGGATGGAGTTCCTACAAAACCATTGTTTGATTATTTGCGCAAGATTGGGAATACTCCACACTGGGAACCTTGGGATTGTGCGTTGGCTATACCATCATCGACGGAGCCAGAGGCGGTGGAGGAGCTCAAGACGACGTTAAAGTCGATTATGGATGGGTCGTATGGTAAACCCAAACCAACGTTGGCAGAGTTCAATTCGAATCCGACTCCCGTCGATGCACCTATGGCGGAACGTATGCGTGAGATGGTTGCTGATAAGCATGGCGATGATGACAAGAAGTTATGTTTATATGACAAACCATTGCAGCAAGCCAAACTGATACATCTGAAATCAAGTGATGGGGCCAGGTTACTCACACACTTTTATGCATTCATCTTCTTTGCCGATTGGAAGCAAGATTTGTGGAGTAAACGATTTGTCAGAGATCACTTGAGATATGTTGATGATATCATGTGTGCTGCAGCAAGAGTAATCGAAGCTGTGAGAGAGCACGCAAGAAAGAACAAAAATTATGAGCCCAATCGAGACGATGGCATCTATGATGCATTGCATGTGAGAAGAGGTGATTTTCAGTACCCACCTACACAGCTGCCTGCAGAAGAGCTTTATGAGTTGAGCAAGGGCGCATTGCATCAAGGATCGACTATATATATTGCTACTGATGAGAGGGACAAGTCGTTCTTCAAACCTTTCAAAGAGAATTATGACGTAGTCTTTCTTGATGATTTCCTCCACGTCATTCCAACAGTGAACACAAACTACTATGGAATGATTGATCAATTAGTAGCATACAAATCACGTGTCTTTTTTGGTACGTGGTGGTCGACTCTCTCGGGTTATGTAAATAGGATGCGAGGATACTACATCACAAAGAACAAACTAGAGGGCTATAAAGACGGAAGTATGTATAGTTACTATTTCGTTCCGGAAGAGAGGGTAAAAGAAATGAGGCAGTACATTCCTGTGAGATTCCCAATCTACTGCCGCGAGTTCCCAATAAGCTGGAGAGACATTGATCAAGGCATCAAAGAGATCGCCAATATCATCAAAGAAGCCATCAAGAAATAATACCATGTTCATGTCTCAGTCTCAGATAAGTACCTATGATACCCACACCCGCACCAGGTTGACTTTTCCCATATCTTCTCCGCTGCTTACCATACCCTTTTTTTTAGCACAATAAGCGACTACCATATTTTTACAATGATATATTTAATGCAATGACGCGAGGAGGGAGTATTGTATATTGACTTAGCTAATTACTCTAATAATAACTGAACGAGCAGACATATCGTGTGTCTTTCTTTTCCGCAACACGCATAGCAGCAGCTTGGGGCAACAGGTGGTGGTGGAATTAAGAGGTGGCGATATAGCGAGGGCGTATTCACTCCCAGCGAGCGCAAACAATGGCAGACACCTCCTCAACCTCGCGAGAGAGACAATTCTCGGAACCAACCAGCAGACCTGCAAGTAATCAACTGTTCGTGGTCTTTATCATTTGTTGTGCTGTTGTCAGCTCTGTGAATATTTACCTTCACCATATTTTTCATGACGAGCACGTGCACATAAAGGCTGAGCGTGATTTTCACGCTATCTTGAAAGGATCAGCGGTGGTCAGTAATCCCTCTAAGAAACAACAGCAATATAGTGACAGTGGTAGCACCGAGCATAAATTAGCAGGTCTGAAGTGCCAAGAGTTGTATGGTGGACCTGATGATGTGTTTGCCGAGCAAGAGATGGCCTTTTGGTCCGATATTCCGTCAGATGCATCATACAAGAGTCCTTTTCTAGAAGAGGGAGAGGAAAGATTCCTCACATTTGAGCCTGATCACGGCGGATGGAATAACATCAGGATGGGGATGGAAACGGCACTTGTTCTCGCTCATAGTATGGGAAGGACTCTCGTTCTTCCACCAGCACAAAGGTTTTATCTATTGAACAAATCCGATTCACCACAAAAGAACACATTTGACTTTGGAGATTTCTTTCATCTGGATAGTATAGCTGTGGAACACGACGGATTGAATGTCATTACCTCTGAAGAGTTCCTACACAGACTTGGAAAGACTGGCCAATTGAAGAATGTCCATACAAACCAACCTGAGATCTGGGACGAAAATAACTATTCTCCAGAAAGTGTCAAGACTTATCTTCAAAGAGTTGGAGTCAACCCTCAATGGGATCCAATGGAATGTGTGGCAGCCATGCCAGCAACCCAGGGTCCAGACGCGATTACGGTATTGGAAGAGGCTTACAATAATATTTTCAAAAACACAAAAGGAAAACCACTCCCAAAGCTTGAAGATTTCGACGGCAATCCGACTGCTGTGGATGCAACTATTGAAGAACGCATGAGAGAGGCGATGGTAGACAGAACCAAGATATGTACCTACGACGAAGCACTCCAAAAGGCAAAAGTAATTCACTTCCCAGTGCAAAAGGGGACACGATTACTCACACACTTTTATGCATTTGTCTTCTTTGCTGATTGGAAGCAAGATTTATGGGGTAAGAAAAAAGAAGTTTTCCCACTCCCCATTGACTACTACATGCTTACTCACACACTTATGCCTTCGTCTTCTTTTCTGATTACAGCAAAAAGATTTGTCAGAGATCACTTGAGATATATTGATGAAATTGTTTGTGCTGCTGCAAGAGTCGTTGAAGCAGTGAGAGCACGTTCGAAAAACAAGGATAAGCTGTTTGATAGCATGCATGTTCGTAGAGGAGAGTAAGTGAACCACCTTATGCACCGTTGTCGTTTTCGCTTGGAGCCCATATTTCGACTCGATGATTATCATAAGTATCTTCCATCATCTACTCACCGCGGCTCTTCCACGCACAATTCAGCTTTCAGTACAAAGGGACGAGGCTAGAAGCTGATGAGCTCATCCAAAAGAGCAAGTCGAAGCTTGAAGAAGGTGGCCTGCTGTATATTGCAACTGATGAGAAGGTGAGTTGCTTTCGACTTTTCTTGCTAGACTCTTTTTTTTCCTGCGATTGAGCTGATACACACGGCGTGTCGCTCTTCAGGACAAGACATTTTTCAAGCCGTTCAGAGAGCACTACGACGTTGTTTTCCTAGATGACTTTAAGGATTTACTGAAAGGAATCAACACCAACTACTACGGCATGCTGGATCAATTAGTTGCGTATAAAGGTAGAGTATTTTTCGGAACTTGGCGTTCAACTCTGTCAGGTAAGTAATATGGCATTTTTTTCTCTCTTTTTAGCCATTTAGCCATGAGATTTACCCAACGCTGGGCTTGCACTTGTTGTTTCAAAAGGCTACGTGAATCGCATGCGAGGGTACTACATAACGAAGCATAAGCTGGAAGGGTACGAAGCGGGAACAATGGAAAGCTATTACTTCGTGCCCGCAGACAAGAGAGAACAGATGAAAATGTACCATGCGGTCAAAAAACCCATCTACATGCGTGAATTCCCTATCAGCTGGAGAGATATTGACAAGGGCATAGAAGAGTTGCATGGATGAAGAAGTTGGCACGTTTTACTGCGTGAATAATCCTTACATATTATTTCCTTCGAGGGTGCTGTCAACGATTACCAGTAACAATCATCCTTCAACCACACATCTGGTCTTAACGGTGTAGTCGAATCTCTCACACCAAAACTTTTAATCTGCTGCAAATTGATCGTAGCAACTTTGTAATCAATCGAAAATTTCCACACCTTGCCCTCTTTTCTCTTATTGCTGGGTAACAAATACACATCTGAAGATGCGCTAGTCGAATCAAAGTGTGTATTACGAGCAAATATCATTGTGTGCCGCCGAGTCTCTTCACCTTCCTCATAGTTGGTTGATGCGTCATTACTCATATCAGTTAAATCCATCAATATTTCATTAGTTTCCAACCCCCCACTGTTGAACATCATTTCTCCAATGTTAGGAATAGCATCAAGTAAACAAGTTTCGACATCCTCTGCTGATGATTCGACAAGTGTAATCACTGTAGGTAGATAATACAACGGATTCCCATCCTTGCATCGATTTCGAATACTGGCTGCCAACGAACCAGACAGGATCGCTTGAGAAACAAGCTCGTGATTATTCGCCATGGTTGAGGCAGGATATTCCTCAGCTAACCCAAATGAAGTATATGTGGTGAACACTCCCTGATGTGTCTCAGTGATGGGACAAATAACCTCATGCTCATTGTGTAGATTGT
Organism: Skeletonema potamos; assembly: GCA_036940105.1. Taxonomy (NCBI): domain Eukaryota; phylum Bacillariophyta; class Thalassiosirophyceae; order Thalassiosirales; family Thalassiosiraceae; genus Skeletonema; species Skeletonema potamos. The sequence goes on along the minus strand of JALLBJ010002853.1, from coordinate 21,098 downwards.
ATACTTGATTTGGATGTGAACCCATGGAAACTACGCCAGTTTGTGGATCAATTTTGAGCCCGAGACGGTTTGCTACTTCTAGTTTGGATAATGGCTCAATTTTAAGTGCATTCTTTGGTATGTTCTGCTGATGCAGTTGTTGTTGCTGCTGTTGCGGACTGCCGTGTCGGCCCGATGATGACGGTGTGCCTCGGAACGCGTTGGCTGTTGTTGACATTGAAGATGCCAACGATAATGACAAAATCGTTCCTGCAGAAATAAGCTTCATCTTGGAAGAAATCAAAAGTTACAGTTTACAAATTTGGATAGGAGGGTATATTACATGATCTTCTCTAGCATGGGTGGGGACGCAATTGGATGGAAGCTTAATGAATTCAGGAGCGTGGAAGGGCGTTGAGGTGGAAAGGTGGAACAAAACAAAAAAAGAAGGAAAAAGCACGTCTCAACATACCTACTTACCTTTATGGTAGATATGGTAATCTGTCTTAGGTAAACAGGTGGCTCTAGGAATAAAAATAATGAAATGACTTGCAGGGGTGCGTTTCTCACGAACACGAACGGGACTTCACCTCGCCGAGCTAAACAACCATGAAGAAGTGATGTTATTGTGGAGCCCGTTATTGTGAAGCTCACAAGTAGTAATCAGCTTTTATCTGCCCTTATTCCCCATAGTAATACATACTTGGTAGATACACCATTCTTCCTCTCTCATCACCATCACATCCTCTCTGAAGATCAACGTCGTAATCATGTATCAAAAGTTGGGCTTTGGCAGGCAGTCCAACACCAAGTCAACACTTGTGTTGATGATTGTCAGTCTTGTAATGCTTGTTGCTGTTCCGTTACTACAACTACACAGAGTGCTCACTACTCTCGATCTCAACCTTAATATGTCATTGGCCCAGCGTGAGCAGGCACAGGAAAACGTTGTTCGTCCTATCTGGGAAGAGGACTGGACCATGGACTGGACCGAACCTTGTACATTTTATGAGAGAGGAACAGGCCCAGATCGGAAGAGCGTAGGCCCATTACCTGTTATTTTGATGGCTTTAGGTCGGTCCGGGAGTAGTATTACATGGTCCACAATGTCGGCACTAACAGGGGAACGGAACATTGCATGGGAAGAAACTGGAGGGAACGAGAATACAAGTGCACTATTCTTTGACAGTCTTGAGAGCAATCAACTTGCTTTCCATAATTGGACTCTTCAGAGACTTTGTCATATTCAACAACATCGAACTGATGTATCAATCAATGCAGGCATTGCGGGCTTTCAATGGAAGCCATAGTGAGTACCATACCTTCTTCTCCTGGCATTTTCCTTTCATTTTTACTCATATTCTAATGAACCTTGCCTCTTGATTTCGCTATATATACATAGTTTCAATACATTCCACAGTGAATATGCTGTTGAAGGGCTTAAAGCAATCGGAAAAAGTGTTGATCCAAAGGTAAAAGTAGTGTATTTGACAAGGAACCCTCTTGACCGAAGGATATCAAATTTACATCATGCGCTTAGTAAACAGGCACAACAGGAACTACCAGCTCATTGCGAAGCAGACGACGTGGAGTGTAAAAAGCTCTTTTCAGCTGTTGCTAATAGTGGTGTTACATTACCCATAGGAAAGGAACTGATTCGCTGGCTCAATACTGATGCAAACCACGTCAGCACGATAAAGGCAAATCTGGAAGAGGCACGTGTAGAATATCTTCATGTTCAATATGAGAAATTGTACGCTTCAGATGGTGCTGATCAGTGGATGAAGATATTTAGATTTTTGGGGGTTGGTCCGATGGAAGATCTCACAATGGACGATGTTAGAGCATCTTTTGACCTGGCTGTTACTCATTCAAAAGGACGGAATGAATCTGTATCGAACTTCATAGAAGTTGAAAAAACGTTGAAGGGGACAAAGTTCGAGTATTTGCTCTTTGAATGAGTATTCTTCGTATACATAGGGCTCTGCACAGAGCTTTCATAGACTTTTAATTTTAACTCAAGTGGGATCAAATCTTTTGTATTCTCCTATAACAAGAAGAGTTGTGGTTGGGTGGGAAATCAAAGCTCAAGACAACATCTCATGTGCGAAATTTGGGTGATACCGATCACTGGCAAACGGAAGGATGTGATAGGAAAGGATAGGAACAAGGTTTGAGAAAGCACGAGGAGATGAGGACATAAAAAAATTAACGTAAGTAGCAACATGGATCATAGTTTTTGAAGAGGATAAAATATCAGAACAGAAGATGGGCGTCAATCTGATCAGCTCTCTTTGAATGTGAACTATTTACAATAACATTTTAAAAAGTCTTGAACACAGCAAATAAAGCTACCTTGCAATTGTTAGGCGGCCGCTCGAGTTACCACCGATGACAATGAGCTTTTCAGTACTTGGATGAAAGCAACATCGGCTTGCAACTGCAGTGAGTGCATCACCCCTGATTGCACGTAGTAAACTGCCGTCAACTCCGAAAATTTCAATGGTCCGAGGTTTATTCATACTGCCGCTAACAAATATTTCCTCGCCAGAGAATGTTGCTGGGTGCCATCTAGCCATAAATGTAGAAAGCCACCTGCCTGTATGATTGTCATGCTTAATCCTCGTTTTAGGTGCTTTGATTAGGCCACTCGCGAGATGTGCATCCTCCAAGATATCAAGGTGATCCATCATGGTAGTAGTTAGCAGCCGCTTCCCACTTGGAGAAAAGAAAGCACTGTTGACACTTTTGCCAACATTCTGCCACGCAAGAGGCTTAGGCTTCTTACTTAAGGAGCCAGTCATAGTGCGCAAATCCCAAACCTGCACTACAGTGCTGAGTCCGGCGGTCGCAATGGCATATCCATTGGGATGTGAAGACACGCTGTTGATCTTACTTTCACTCAACGTTTGATCAAAAGTTACCTTGCCCTTGAATCGCAAATCAACATGCATCACACTTCCCTCACTTGTGGACAAGAAGAAGCATTCACTACCAAATCTTTGATCAAGCTCAAGGTTTTGGACCCAGCTCTTAAACCCTCGATCGAGGCCGTAGCCTAACTTATCCTTGTAAATATCATCATCGGAATATGTTGCGAAAACCTCCTTGAATACTTGTTTTTCCACATCAAATGACCGTACACTGCCGTCATATGAAGCCGCAAGTAGTGATGTGCCACACTGATTCCACGTCAATGAAGACACAGCTCCATTGAATGGCTTGAACAAGTGAACACCATCCGAGGATGATTCCTCTTCTTGCTTCGCTTCAACACCATGAGAGTAATGGTCGACGTTCCAAATACCTAAGTGTCCTTGCTTGTCTCCGGCGCATGCAATGATATGATTTGGATTTGGATGACATGCCACACTGTAGATTCGTTCTGGAGTCACCTTGGCCACGCTTGTGTCAGGATCTTCCACAGACAATGCATCAAGATTGCTTTGTAGAGTTTCGGATGTAATCGAATTTTCTGAGATGTTTCGAACTGAATTCGGGCTCCCTTGCCTTGTTGCGTAAGTCTTGGTAATATCGACAAATGAGTTTTGCATAAACTCTTCTGCCGCTGCAACCGTTGCGCCGTCATTATTCCACTTGGAGCCACAAAGATCTACTGCCTCCGATACAGTCAGATCTGAGCCATCATTGACGCGATTATTGAAGAATTTACTTTCCTCTTCGCTTTCAGCGGGAGCGTATAGTCCTCCGCCTACAACAACCTTGCCAGCTGCCAACTCCGATTCAACAAAAATGCCAATCGCTGGGACACCTTGCAAGCGACTGCTCTTGCGTCTTATAATTGAAAAAATGAGGATATATTATTGTGGCGGAAATTAGGGGAAATGAATCAAAAATAAACGAACATACCTCGGTAGCGGTTCTCGCGGTGTTTTTGACCTCTTAAGCCCCCTCGACGCAGCCTTACCAACTTTCTGCTCCAGAGCTGCATTGTCCATGGCAGCCTTGGCTTCGAGCAAACCAGAGCTCGCTAATACATCTCGGTTACGTTGTCTTTTGGCGTTGACCATCTCCTGGTAGCTCAAGTAGGCTTTCCCGTTAAAGATGAAAGTTTTGGGCACATCATCATCGTCGCTGACGTCGCCGCCGGGGGCGCGGCTGCGTGTAGTCCTCATCCTTCTCTTTTATGGTGATGCACTACCAGCTATTGCAGCGGAAGGAAGTTACATCCTATATCCGCATCGTGAGAGCGTTATTTGTTGTGTCGTTTTTTGATGAGTCATACATATCTACTGCAACACGAAATTCATAAAATAATTTGTGTCACGAGTCATGTAAGTATGGTCCAATAAAGTAGTTCTTTCTCGTTTGACCCAAACAATGTATCATTCTACGATATTTTCAGAATCTCGACAAAAGCATTGCATAGTCATTATTGCTAATCATTAGGTGCCTATCTACGTTCGTAACGATGTCACAATGATGTAGAGCATTCATATGACCTGAATACTTATCAGAGCTGCATCAGCATCAGTCTATTTCTTGGGTAGCATTTTCTTTACCAAGCTGAAAAAGAGATACACAGTGCAGTCAAAACGTGAGAATTTGATGCAAAGAATCAGCTACAGCAGTCTGTATTATCACAACACACCTTAGCTCCAACTCGTCTTCCTTCGCTAATTCCGCTACTGTTTCGTACTCTTTCTCGACGGCTTCATACTTTTCTTCCTCCTGAACGTCGCAGAAAGACACACATTTCCATGTTAGATAAGCTACTTCGGCATACTTTTCAATTTTCAACACATAAGAAAGCATCTGTACTCACAGCACGCGCAAGTTCCTCCTTCTTTTCCACTATCACCTTTTCTGTTTCCTCTTCAGCTAAAAAAACTCTCTCAGCACGTTCGGCCTTCTTTTCCTTTCGCAGAGCTGCCTTTTCTTTTCTCAGGAGTTCCTACAGGTATTAGGGCAGAAACTGGATCAGCAAGAGAGGTAACATAGGTGCGAACAATGTCAACTGCACATATATATGACTTACCCTAGCCTCCTTTTGCTTGGCTGCCTTCTCCTTCTTCGAAGTAGCAAGAGCTGCCTCCTTCTCTGCCTGTTTTTCCTTTGCCTCCAATTCCGCAACGAGCTTCTTGTCAGCTTCTGCTTCCAATTCAGCCTGCTTCTCTGCAGCTTCAATCCTAGCCTCCGTTTGCTCGGCCATCTTTGCCTCGTATTCAAAGAATGCTTCACGAGACTTTTCAATTTTGGCCTTCTTTGCATCCTTTTTTGCTTCTGCCTCCACCTCGCGAGTCTCCTTTTCAAGCGATTTGATGATAAGTTCGTCAACGTCGGCGTCGGATGATTTTGCCGACATCGTTATTGAAGAAGAAGGAAAGGCGTTTGCATTGGGGATTGTAAATTCATAGGAAAAGGGAGTAGAGACTGCCGAAAAGCTTAGTGTGAGTGCAACAAGAGCAGATCCTGCCATTTTACCAACTTGTTCCAACGGAGCTTTGTTGTCGCTGATGTTGTCATCATGTGCTGCACTGAGTGTCGTGAAACTGTTAGCAACGCGAGAATGAGATGAAACTGACGTGCTTGCCGGGACGAAAGCGCTGCAGTATAAGGGTGTTGTTAAAGCAGGCAGGAGTCTCAAGTAGTTCAATTTCATCTTTTGGTAGTATTTGCTGCGATAAGTATGTTGTGTTGGTGGACAGGTAGTATTACTAAACACTGAAAGAGATCACAACCATCGTCACCAAGGGCCGGCGAGCGGTCGGAAGCATTTTTTGTTCGGGGTGAGTCATCGCGGCTTAGTACTGCAAGACTTTGTAAGCGAAATATTAACATTACACATCATGTGTAAATCATGTGTTTGTCAAAACTGAAATTCCTCATAAAGTAAGCGTTTCAAAAATATACACATTTACTTATAACTAACACTGAGGAAACTCACAATGGAATTGCTCGCCTCCGAGGAACATAGCTCTGCGTAATCGTAATTCCACCACTTTGTCCTTCAAGCCACTCACTAATTATTCTTGCATTGGTGGTTTGCTATGATGTTCACAAAGACCTCCATCGTGGCAGCATTGGCCATTGCCAGCAGCGGCGTCGTCCACTCCTTCTCTCCCTCCGCTCCTCGTTCGCTCATCGTCAACCAGAAAAATGCTTGCATCGACACCTCGTCTTGTGGTACCAAACCATCAATAATGCCCCAGGCCTCATCCTCTTCCTCCACTCAACTGCACCTCTTTGATTTTTTGACCAAACAGGACGAAGCAGAAATCATCACCAATGGCATTGAGCTTGTCGATGAGTCATCCGAAGAAAATTATGTCGATAAAGATAAGAAAATCGAGCTCATTCTGCTTGGAATTTGGGGAGTAACACTCAGTTCCTTCATCTTGATCAATAACGCATATGGTCCGTGGCCACTCTTCATGAAGTCGGTGCCAGAACGTACCTATTTCCTCAGTCACATGATTGGTGGCATGCTCTTCGGTGGTGGTATAATCTTAACCACTTGCATTGAACGACTTGTCGCGAAAAGCAACAACCCCGACGTATTGCAGTTTTGGTTTAAAAGGGTTCCTGAATTAGATGGATTGATTGTTGTCCCGGCTTTGACTATTTCGATGATCTCTGGTACAGGATTGTCTATTGTCAGATATGGAGGGCTTAACATTGCACCCCCACACGTTGGAGCCATATTCTGGACTCTGATTCTTTTCTTGACTTGGTGGGCGGCAACAGATTTGACAACGCAGGTAACTGCTCTTAAGGCAGTGGACGAAATGTATGAATCATATAAAAACGGGGAGGAAGGCTTGGAGACACCTAAGGTTGTTGTTGATCGACATGTGAGCAACGTTGTCTCTTGTTTCTTTGTATTGACGCTCTATTCCTTCATGGTGTTGAAGCCTGGTACCCTCTTCCCTTTTCCATGGTCTCCATGGACATAGATGAGTATGACAGTGGGTTGAAGACGGAGGTTGTAATTGCAGGCATACATATGTAGGTGCATTCTAATCTAGAGTTTAGTAGAGCGATCTTAGTTTTAGCTAATATTGATTGGTGTTGGTGTGTTACTTCCATAATCTGCTTACCAATGCTTCTTCCTCTCGCAGTCCGGTGCAGTCAAACGATTGTTGTGGCCGTAGTTGTTCGTAAGTTTTTAAATCACAAGGACAAAAAAAATTTGAAAGCAAGCGAGATCGTTGTAGGTAATACCTCTATCTACTTACCAATTAGGTACCTTCATACCACATACTCCTAAGTACGTCAGCGCGTCGTCATTTCACTCGTCAGCGTCACTCGTTCACGTTTTTTGTGCTTTATTCCTCTTTCCTCTTTCACAGTTACAGCATGTTCCCTGTAATCCACTCTTCTCGATGAGCTCACAATCCACGAGTAGAGGAGCAATACTTATAATGAAGTACTGCTTACTTGCTTTGGTGTCTTTGGCACCGACGACGCTTTGCTGGTCGTTCGCTCCGTCGAGCACAACTCTTGTAAGTAGTAGGACAGCTACTTCACTTAGCGCCCAAAAGTTGGATCTTTTCGAAGATCGCACAGTATCTAAAAATGTCAACCCTGATATCTTTGATCGCGTAGGCAAGGCTGCTGCATCGGCCCTCCTTGCTGTGACGTTGAGTTTCGCATCCTTCACAGCTCCGTTCCCCAACGGCGATGTGATTTCAACTGTTCCATCGGCACAAGCAGCCGATGGTGCCGCCATCGGCCTGTGCCTCCTCAAAAAGTGCCCAGGTTATCTAGCCAAGTGTATCTCGAACCCCAACTGTCTTGCGAATGTTATCTGCATTAACACATGTAATGGAAAGGCAGATGAAGAGGGATGCCAGGTCGAGTGTGGTAATACTTTCGAAAACGATGTCGTGGGTGAATTCAACAAGTGCGCTGTGTCCGACATGTCCTGTGTGCCACAAAAGGCGGATGATGGTAGTTACCCCGTCCCATCCAAGGACGTTTTGGTCCAAAAATTTGACACCAAGTTATGGAATGGACGTTGGTACATTACTGCCGGTCAAAATAAGCTATTTGACATCTTTGACTGCCAAGTACACTTCTTCACCGAAACTGAACCAGGCAAGTTCTACGGAAAATTGAATTGGCGTATTGAGGAACCTGATGGAGAGTTCTTTACTCGTGATGCAGTTCAAACTTTCTATCAAGATCCGAAGAATCCTGCTCACTTGATCAACCATGACAATGAATACTTGCACTACAAAGATGACTGGTACATTGTCGATTACGCAGAAGATGATAACAAGGAAGGGGTGCCACCATTCGCATTTGTTTACTACCGTGGTGAAAATGATGCTTGGGTAGGTTATGGCGGTGTCGTTGTTTACACTCGGGATTCCAAGTTGCCAGAATCCCTCCTTCCTCGTCTTCGTGAGGCGGCGAAGAAGGTGAATTTCGACTTTGACAAGGACTTCACTCTCACTGATAATACATGTAAGACATTGTCGAAGGGCGAGGAGATTGTTTTGAGGGAGAAGTTTGCTGGGAAGATGGCCATTCAAACCGAGAAGCAGTTGCAACAACAAGCTGTGTTGGCTAGAACTGCCGCTTCCAATGCGGTGGGTTCAGAGGTGACGGCAGTCGAAAAGGCTATTGTTGATTTTGAGAAAGAGATCGCAAAAGATGTCATCAGTGTCGAAAAAGAGCTTGTGAAGGATGTCGTCAATCTTGAAAAGGAAGTGGTGAAAGATGTTGTTAATATTGAGAAGGCTATTGAATCTGAAGAAAAGGAAATTGTCAATGAGATTGTCAAAGAGGAGCAATCACTGTTGAACATTTTCAAGAGATAGGTTCATCGGACAGGTCTCCTCCTACTATATTAGGTACAGCACTCCGTTAACAATAAATTCTGCTCACACTTTATGAACGTATCATTCATATGAACACAAAACGGCAGCTTTTTACCGTACATATTAGAGCTGCAAGCCCTTCCTCGCGTGATCCATAATAGCTTTATGTGTTGTGTTTCCTTGTGGCGTATCCGTTGGCATGCAAAATTGCATTCCACCCGGACCACCCAATTTGGGCATCATGCTTCCTCCACCAGTGTCCAAACTTCCCATTCGCTCAAATGAGCCTGTTGCTGTACTTCCGTCCTTCTTCGTATTCGCCATGGGGTCGTTTCCAGATTTACTGGGAGGAAACAAGTCAGAAAACTGAGTATCACTACTCATTCCCATCCCACTACTCATCATCATTTGTTTTGACATCTCGTATGGCCGATCTTCATTATTGTAAGAAGTCGACATGCCAGCATTGGGATAATGGGCCATGCCACTGCCACCAAAAGCACCACCCATCCTATTGTTCATCATCATCATCATCATGCCATTCTCAGCATTCATCATGCCGTCAGATGGAAAGTTGGAACGTTTCGACTTCTTTTTATCCGATGGCGATGATGATTTGTCTGTACTCTTAGCACCGCCACTATCATCACCAGTATCCTTCCCTTTGCCATCGTTCCTAGTGCCCCTTTTGGGCAACTGTGATGGCTTCGGTAGTTGAGGCAAGCCGTATGGATCATTTCCAAACGCCACAGCCCCAAACATGTGAGCCTGGTACTGTATCGGCAGCATTTGCGGAAGAATCCCATCGTGTACTTGTCTCATACTTCCCATAGTACTAGTCACATCACGTTCATCCGGCAACCCTCGTTTTCGCACTCCATGAATCGCTGGAAATCCCTCAGCGGTGCCACCACCACTACCCTCCTCGTTCAAACGATAACGCATACGCTGTACTAACTCTGGCTGATCCCTTATGAAATTCTTGTTATAATATGCTCCCAATTCAGGACCTCTTGACACACGCACAAAGGACCATCGTTTGAGCCTTCGCGTAAAGCTCGTAAACTTCGTCCCATCAAAGTAATCGGGGAGGATCCGTTTCGCAAACAGTTGTTTTTCGTGAATTTGAAATCCCTGTCCGTGTGGAAGCCACGAGATAATGTCTTGATAGTTAGGGTTGGATACAATCTCAAATAGAATCTCAGGAAAGCTTTTCCCACCATGTACACCAGGATTGGGACCTGGGATGTTTAGGGGAGGATAGGCGAATCCGATACCACTGCTGCCTGGAGGAATATCCGTCATGTTGGGAGGAGGGTACAGGATGCGGTTACCAATATTGGCTTGTTGCGCCACGAATGAATTATTAAACGCCATGGGATTTACAGGAGGCAGTTCCGGGGGAGCGTCGTCATCCGCATCAACTTCTGCTTTCTTCCCCGACCCCTGCTCCTCCTCCTCTTCGTTGCCATCAACAGAAGACTTCTCCTTGGGAGACATCAATCTCATTAGACCCATTGCCGCAGTTTGAATCTTTTTGCGGCCCCTCGATGGGGCGGGCGTTTCAGCATCAGGAGCAGATTCTTCGGCTCCTTCTTCCTGTTCTGTGGCGGAGGCGGCGGCGGTGGTCAGTGGAGGCTTGGAATTGTCACCGGCGGCGGTGTCATCGGCCTTGGACTTGGTTGAATTACTCATGTTATTAGGTTGTTTGTTGCTGCTGCTGACGTTAGTGTGGTTGGGATACTTTGTTTCAGTGATTGAAGTTCAGTTCGCAGCGTGATGAGATATAATTATTTGGGTAGTATTAGTATGAATATTATTATGTTGTGGTAGATATTATTTTTGTGTGACAGAAATAATAAAAATGAACAGACATCAAAGATAGAGACACGGGGGCGCCGGTGGTCGCAGTCACTGTGCCAGCAGTCTCCATCAAGAATGGAGGCTATGTAATGGGGGCAATTTAAAGGCAGTGCAGCTTTATCGCTTTTACTTATTGTCTGTAACATAAATTATTATCTTAGCCGTAGCGATGAAGAAGATTAGCTAGGCGCTGAGGCGGGATGCTCAAACTCAAGCACTAGCAGATAGAGCGAGAGAGCGAGGCCGGAGGTAGTGTGCTATTTAGAAAAAGTCAAGATCTGTCAAGATATTGAATGATGTTTGCAAAACAGTCTCTTTTTCGTGATCTCGTCTCTTAAGTGGAAATTTAACTGTGTCCCAGTATGCATTGTTCTTGCTTTTGCCCCTCATAGGTTGGCTACATTTCCCCGCTTTTCCAAGAGACTGTAATCTCAATACTTAAATGACACAAAAGTGCGATGGCATGACTTAATCAATCTTCACCCCCTTGTTCTTGTTCCTCATTGACAAAGATTCATTCGTCCAATGCATAAATTTTGCCTTAAAAACCCAACACCAGCTAATTACTGACATTCCCGTCAACTTACGAAATACCAGCGAGAACAAGGAGAACAAAATAAATACCGTCAAAACCAAAGGTCCAATGAAGGAGGAATAAGCCTGCCATGTCACGGCACGTGCTGAATTCGACTTGGGGAATGGAATGCCCTGAGTAGAGGGGCAACTTGCCTCGGGGATTTCAAGAAATTGGCATAATGGTTCCCATCCTTCTCTGACATTGTACTCCAAAAGATGTGACGACGGGATGCTGTTTCGAACTTTTTTATTGTGTGCTTCGTAAGATGAAATGGCCTTCGCCTTGTTTTGGGGTGGGAGAGGGAATGGAGCGTTGAGGTAAGTTTTGTCCGAGTTGACAATGGAGAATAACCACCTGAAGAAGGAGATAGAGATAAAGAAACAAGTGAGTAAAGAACACTTCATCCATACTTCATCCATAAAGTCAATAACACGAACTGAGATACTCACCTCATGTAGTAATTGAGCCTGTTCACATGAGTAAAAAAGAAACTTCCATATTGAGCAGGCTGCGTAATGCTCTTGGTCAACACATCCCAACTGCGGAACCAAACCTCAGAATTTTCCCGCACTGTCAAGATAAACTTGCAGTCCGGATACCTCTCATGAATCTGCTCATAGTAAAGAGCAAATGGCAAATCCATCGTGGCAGTAAATCCACCCTTCAGCAACAAATCAAAGTCTGGTGTGTACATTTCCGGAGTAATAACTTCATCTTGCTGTATGGACTTGTAGAAAATATTATCCACAAAATGCGTAAATATTTTTTGATTCTCGTATAGATGCTGCGTGTGCAATGTGGGAAAACCAAGTTCATCAAGTGCAAGCGCCAATGAGTAGGTGCCTGTGCGTCCGTATCCCACACCGATAACTTTTAGACCGCCAGCGAGATTTCCTTCAATGGATGAGTTGTTGCTAGGAGAGGAATCCGCCGATGATGAAGATGATTTCACGCCAGTCAACGAGGTAATGGCCTTCAGACCTTGATCAATCGTCTTTTCGACGAACCATTTAGGATGTCCGATGCCTACGGCGATCCCTGAGTAGATGTCACCGAAGAACTCGGACCATGAGCCTCCAGCGCTTTGGTTAAGGTAGATTGTGGACATCTTCGTTTTTGGCCGTTGCTGATGATGATCATTCATTTTATGAGGCGTTGGTTGGGATTCGGTGGAGAGAATGTACGATTGGATTGAGTTGCAGCGTGTAGGGGAGTTGACTGCGGTGCTCTTGCCTAATATTGCTCTTGCTTTTATGTTTAGGTTATCGAATCTCTGAGCAATTTTTTTTGAAGCCCGCACTTTTCCCGCTTCTCAAGCATGTGGGAACCGTACGGGATAGCTATGAAGTGGTGACGTGAGTCCAGCAGAATCAGCCAGGTTTCATTCAGTCCGTCCCTTAATCCGCATGGTTTTTCTCGGAACTTCTTCTCTCTCTCTCGCTTGGCTTGCTCTGCTCCGCAGATAAATAATATGGGCCCTGAGTAGATCGCATAATAAGTAAGGCCTAAGGCCGGCGTCTGCTCTATTCCACTCTATCAGCAGTAATAATATAATATTACCTCGATTCTTATTATTATCCTATCATTAATTCATATTACGATGATGCGAAATAACCTTGGTGCGGCGAAGCGCCTTCGAAAAGAATTACAAAGCCTCGAAAAGGCCGCAAAAAATGGAGACAGCGACAGCGACATCTTTCTCCGTCCCACATCCCCTTCCTCGCTTTTGCACTGGACTGCTTTAATTAAAGGACCAATTGACACCCCGTATGAAGGGGGCATATTCAAATTATCAATCCGATGTGGTTCAGATTATCCATTGTCTCCGCCAACAATTACATTTGATACTAAAGTGTTCCATCCAAATGTTCATTTTAGCAAAGGAGATGTGTGTTTGGATATTCTTAAAAAGGAGTGGAGTCCAGCTTGGGGATTACAGGCGGCTTGTAGAGCGGTGCTTGCACTATTATCAGATCCTGATGCCGAGTCTCCATTAAACTGCGATGTAAGTGCTGATGATGATGTGTTTGACATATTCATACACAACTATTTGCCCTCACATCTGGTATCTACATTATCTATTATTTATTACTTCAGGCAGGGAATATGGTAAGGGGTGGGGATAAAATGGCATATTGGACTACCGCAGAGATGTACACTGTTGAAAATGCCTTGTTTTTAGGGTGGCCGGAAGATGAATGTGACGAAAGAAAAGTGTAAATTCGAGTTAGCTGTATTGTCAGGTGATCTCTGGCAACAACAATTTCTATTGCATAAGTATGTTACCTAATCAGTCTGAAATTCCCACCATTACAGTGACTGGCAAAGGATAGTTGGTTCAGCATACATGACAGCGTCAAAATAACCGTGAACAATCCAATCCCCAGTGAAGAGATGCGCAACGGGAAGGGCCATACACAGAACTAACGCTGTAATTAGGACCTCGGGCAGCTTTGAAATGATATTCTGAACCATCTCTATCGATCCAAAGGTATGCTCTGCAAAAATGAGGCAAGCATTCCAACCAAAAAACAACATGTACTTCCACTTGAACTCGATACCTGTCTGTGAAAATATGACCAGGTTCACATATTCGTGTATTACCCCGCTCATAACAAATGCTGCAAGAACTCCCATTAATTTTGAATTAGTGAAATATCTGGCTGGCTTATAAACACCATTTTTCAAACCTTTGTGTACAGCGACGTTCCACCGCCTCCCCCAAAACTCTGATACAGATTGAGACTTGGTCATTGGGCTCAAAACGACGTCTTCCGTTTCATAGCCAAACGCCAGACTATACAAAAGAGACACCCCAACTGTACTCTGTTTCAGTCCCAAGCTTAATATCAACGCCATGAAGTAGTTGTTAACCAAATGTTTCCAAGATATCAATTCATGAAATGTATGATCAAAAGAGTCTACATCCGATTGAATTTCAAATAGCTCCCAATCATAATGCCACAAGAGGGACATCAACAGTCCAGTGTATATAAAGTAGGTACCGACTATTCGCAATTGTTTTTGAAAGTAGTTTAATGATACACGTTTGGGTTCTTCTTTGTTTTGGTCGAACTTGACAATAAATGGACACGAAAAGTAGGCAAAATAATTTGTAAAGTTCTTTGCAGGAATCGCAGGTACAAATCCAAAGAAGGATTCTAACACTCGTAAACCTCCTAACAATGGTAGCGTCATCAGAACCATTCGCAGCCCAATGTTACGAATGTCAAATATTTGTATGATATATATTGGCTCGTAACATGCTATCGGCAAAGCAACAAGGAAGGAAAAGACAGCACTTGATGTCATGTTCTTCTTCGTTGTCATAGGCTGGACATTAAGTTTGTAGAGAGGAAACGCTAGTAATGCACTGAGAAGGGTTTGCAGAGCTACTAGCAGTGGCAGTTGGTTGAAGAAAGCAATACTTGGATGCGTAACTGCACATTTTGTACTCTTCCCCACATCAAATTCAAACAGGACATCATTGAAGAGATTATAGTCAATCTTATGACCGAAAAGGATATCTATCCAACCCTTATTCATCACCCTGTCTTTGCTTGGCAACAATCCGCACTGCAGCAGTCTAGATACTTAGTCATAGAGTAAATGCCGTCAGAATCTATGCACTTATTCACCTCTTATTCACAGTAACCAAAGATTTGATACATGTACATGGTCATTTTCCTGTGGATCCTTGCTTTATCATTGTGACTTGTGATGTGACTTATGTAGTATGTATGTGACTGGCGCTGTAACAAATGTAACACTTATTCATCGCTCAAATATAATGAAATAGTTCGAAATAGTTGATGTTATTCGTTGCTCCATGGCATCATCAATGACCACATTAAAGTCAAGAAGTCTACGACGCCACTTGATAATGGAAAACGAAGAAAAAAAAGAAGTAGGCATAAAGCATCAGCCCGACGACTCCAGCAGCACAATTATGCCCGCCACTACCGCCGGCGAAACAGCCACCACCAAAAATGAGAAGATGTTTAAACTCTTTCTTCTCTTCATGATGACCGCACAAAACTCCTCTGTCGTACTAATATCAAAGCTCACCCGTATTGGTGTATCCAACGACGATATCTACGTCATTAACGACTTGATTATGGTTCAAGA
Source organism: Skeletonema potamos (assembly GCA_036940105.1). Lineage (NCBI taxonomy): Eukaryota > Bacillariophyta > Thalassiosirophyceae > Thalassiosirales > Thalassiosiraceae > Skeletonema > Skeletonema potamos. The sequence goes on along the minus strand of JALLBJ010002853.1, from coordinate 5,762 downwards.
ATTCGGCAAGCTCGTCCTCGCCTCTGCTTTAGAATACAGTGCCACCAATGGCCAACTTGTTCGTTCGATTAAGGAAAATATCATCGACAGACCCAAGGACTTTTTTCGCATCCTCATCCCATCGTTATTGTATCTCATTCAGAATTCGTTACTTTATGTGGCGATTAGCAACTTGACCGCGCCCATGTTTCAGGTTACCTATCAATGCAAATTGCTCACTACCGCGGTTGTTAGTGTCGTCATGCTCCAGAGGAAATATTCACTCAAACAATGGATCTGTCTTACTGCACTTGGGATAGGGGTGGCAATCGTTGTATTGGGAGCGCAGTCAGATAGTAAAAAGGATACAAGTGAAAAAGAAAAGGATAATGCCAATGTTCAAAACTTGTTTGTTGGATTGATGGCTGTTACAGTCGCATGCCTTTGTAGTGCGTTTGCGGGCGTGTACTTTGAATTCGTCCTTAAGCGTCCCACGAATGATGGGGGGGAGGCAAGGGCTCCGGTATCAATGTGGATGAGAAACATTCAAATGGCATTCTTTTCCATCTGCATAGCATACATTAATATGTTGAGGGATAATGACCGTGGAGTCACAGGGGTATTGGATGAAAACAACGAACCCATCACGAAGCCATTTATGTATGGATTTACCGGTTGGGTGTATGTGATAGTGATGCTCCAAGCGGGGGGAGGATTGCTTGTGGCAGCCGTGATTAAGTATGCGGATAACGTGTTAAAGGGAATGGCCACGGGTGTATCAGTTGTGACGGCGACATTGTAAGTCACTCTTCACTTTTCTCTTCTATGGCTTTTCTCAAATTCATACTCACAATACAAAATATCTCGCTTTCCCAGTTTCTCGATGTTTTTGTTTGGAACGTCATTGTCAACTCAATTTGCCGTGGGGGCGGTCATCATTCTCATGAGTGTGTATCTTTTCTCGAATGATATGCCTACGATTTGTAAGGGTAAGGTGAAACAGGATTACAAGGTCGAGATGAGTCCCATGCTACCAAAATGAAAGTACCATGTTTAAATGAGAGAAATTTATTTTTCACGAACTTGAGACTATCTAGCTCTGACTCTACTTCTCTGAATTCCTAAGTATCCTTCGGACTTATCAACCGCCGCATTGCTAAAAAGTTAAGTACTCGGCCTCCTACCATACCATCTCAAACATGTTGCATTTTTGGGCGCATATCTATCATCATTTCCTGCCAATGCTATGTCACCTAATGTCACTCTGTCCTTAACCCTTAAAAGGGGTATTCCTGTGTCCTTTACACCATACAGCTAAGGCCTCAACTCCCATGAGTTCTTTCCTGCATTCTCCAAGAACTTATCAGGAACTTCGCAAGGCTCCTCATCTTCCGACAGAACACATTCCTCGCAAAACTTTCTTACCTCTTTCGCTGAAAGATCGAACATGTCCTCCCACACCTGACAGTTTCCAGTCGACACACAGCGGTCAGCACAGTACCTCATGGGATCATCTCGTGCCATGCGTCGATCCTTCCTCATCTGAATTTTCTTGGCAGCATCTGCATTGGGTTGAAAGTCGGTGACAGAGTTGAAATCAAAGCCTTCGGGGTATGATGGCTCTTTTTCACTCCATTTCTTCTGCTTCTCGGCTTCTTTTTGACGCCAGAGACCAATGTTTCGGAGTCTATCGAATTCGTTGTCGATCCTGGGATGTGATGATTGTATTGACAGATTAGATATGAGATGTAATCTGAGTCTTTGTGTACAAAAAATTGATCCAAGTGTTGACACTGTTTTGGTCTCTCAGGTATACGAGTTTTGCATATATCGACTGCAGATGATACTACGTGACATAAACAAACATCTCAACTTACATCTCAGCAATATGATTCTCAAGGTGTAGCTTGGTCGCGACACGGGAAGTAACGCCAGAACGAGCGAATGCAGAAGCAGACGAGATGACGGCGGCAAGGAGAACGGTGTTGCTTGTGTAGCGATGCATGTTGGCAAGTATTATGAGCACCTGTTCTTTGTGTCTACGATAGACCCTCTTTCGGCAGATTGTCGTGGATATATTATCTTTAGAGTTCGTTCGACGTTTATTTGGATCGTTGCGTTTGTTCTTTGGGATGGGAATGCCATGATGTGATTGGAGTTGATTGATTGAAGATTTGCAAAAAGTGTGCAGCAGCTGTTTTTTGAGAAAGCAGCTGTCACAAATGGAAAGGCCCACGTACGCACGCACGTCACGGTCGGACGCATCCTCGCACATCGTTGCTCGAGAAGTGACTGAGTCAGCGGCCGCTCAGAGTCTGCTCAGAGTTGCTGCAGACGCACACTCATCGTTTTCATCTTGCTTCTGTGAGGTATCTTGTGCTCCGTCACAAAACTACTCACGCGAAGTACATGAAGCAATGGCACCCTTCCTCTCTCGCCCGGCCTTATCCGTAGGTCTCATATTACAAACAGTCTCCGCTTTTCAATCACAAGCATCATTCGTAACCCGTTCTGCAGCCTTGACTTCACCTCTGATTGCGGCAAAGCCAGCTCTCTCAACAACAAATAACCGTAACACCAACACTAACATTACCGCAAGACGCATGATCGGCAGTATACTTGATCTACTCTCAGGTGGCGACGGAGGTATGATTTCCCCCAAAAATGCATTGAAGGGTCGTCCTGAAAAGATGGCCGGAATTGATGGCCTCAAACATTACGTGCTCAAAAATGATTTACAAGAAGTCCCCGAAGGATATGAAGAGGCTGTTTTCGCCAATGGATGTTTCTGGGGAAGTGAAAAGGCCATCTGGCGTCTTCCCAAGGGCATCCATTCCACTGCTGTTGGATACTGTGCTGGATTCACTCCCAATCCTACTTACAATGAAGCATGTTCTTCAATGACTGGGCATACAGAGGGAGTGCGCGTTGTTTACAACCCGAAAGAAATCTCTTTTGTAGACATCATGCGTATGTTCTGGGAATCACATGATCCCACGCAGTATATGGGTCAGGGGAACGATCGCGGAAGTCAGTACCGCAGTGGGTTTTACTACTTCAATGACGACCAAAAGAGACTCATTGAGGCATCAAAATCTGCATACGAAAAACAACTGGGTCGTGAAATCAAGACGGAAATCGCCGCAGCATCCGATTACGATAAGTATGGGGGGTTGTGGTACTTTGCGGAGCCCTATCACCAGCAGTATTTAGCCAAGCCTGGTGCTCGTCCTTACTGTAGTGCTCAGCCTCAGGGAGTGAGTTTGGCATCCTTCGATTCCTGGTGTCCCGAGGATTTGAAGGAAAAGTATCAGCCGAAATTGCCCGAGAGCTTTTGGAAGAAGCATGGACCTGTTCGTGGATGTTCTGTAGTTAGGTTTGACAATGAACCTATTGATGAAAACTCATATTAGGCAATCACTCTGATGGGACGGGGGGATTAATCGTAAAAAAATATTGCGAAGCAAAGACCATTTAGCAATGCATCGATCTATACTTATGTTTTTACAATTTGCACTCTCACATGAAACCCAAGATGGCAGCAAGACCTATTGACACGGCGGACACCCAAGTAAAATGAATTGTCCTGCTTGCTCTTGAATGTGATTTCGTCATGTCCGCTAAACACTTTTCAGATTCAAATCTAACACACGTCCCATCACATTTCCCACCCTCCAAACAATCATGACCATTCGTTTCCGCAGCAGCCCCTTCACATTTGGACACCCAACTGAACTGCGTTCCTGCTGCATGATTCTCTCTTTGGCCAAACCCAGTTAAATCTACATCTGTAACAAGCACATTGGACATGCCTACACTCGAACCTAAGAAACAAGTTTGCTCAACGAGATGAGTTGGGTTCGATGAAATCGGTTTGGAACCTTCTGGAGAAGCCAAAATTATCGTGGCTACTTCCACCTTATTTTCAGCAAACATAGTATTCTTCACCAAGGCTTCGTTATTGTATGCAAACACCATTGCCTTTGCTTCGTTGGACTGAAAAAAACAGTCCGTCACGGTTAAAGAATAGGCAGACGTCACAAGACCGGCAACGTTATTCAGGGCAGCGATATTGTTGACGAATTCCGTCTTGGAAATCTTGACACGGCGACTATCCACATAGTTGATGGAGGCAGTGTTGTCATAATATGAAACCTTTCCATCGCTGGAAATGAAATTCGCGCCATTATCAAGCAAATTAAGCTTCCTCGTATCCCCTTCATTACTACCAGTCTCACCCATGCTGGTACTGCCAGCAACATTGTTATTGTTACTGTCGGTCTGAGTTTGAGTAAATGCTGATGCAGGTACGTTGGGAAGAGTTGGTTCCTGAATTCCAGGACTTACAAGAATGGCATACCCCCGGTGCCATTGAAACATACAATCCTCAATTGTAATAATTCGTGCTCCAGCATCATCTCCATAACCGTTTCCTCGAACGGCCACAGCTGCAAAGCGATAGGCTGGGGAAAAGGTGGCTGTCTGAAGGTTGCGATGCTCATGCTCGTCATTAGTGGTAGTCTCACCACCACCACCACCACCACCACCACCACCACTACTACCAGGTGATGATGACAGTAACTCGTCTTCAACATTTTCAACATTGCTATTGCTACTACCATTGGCAAAACCTGCATCGGCAGCGGTCACATCATCAGTCAACGACTCCATCCCAAACGCACTCGTATACTCTTGATATCGATTAATCTCTTCCATCGTCGGTTTATTATCAAACGTCAATCCTTGTAATGTAACCTCATATGCATCCTTCCCATACACATAAATTTGGGATACGCTATCCTTCCCTCCACCTACAATTCCCGCCATGGAATCTTTCAGTTTGGATATTTTATTCCAATCGTCAGAGGTGGAGTTGTGCTTCCCCCCCCCTCGAATCGTACACGAATTGGACCGTCGACCATCATCACCACATTGAATTGTAACTCGTGGTACCGATATGGGTAAAAACCCCAGCGGCAACGAGGAATCATCTAAATCGATAACAGCTCCAGAACATATCCTGAAAACGATTCGTTCTTCTGGAATAGTTTGACCATTTCGATAGGAGGAAGCGAGTGATGTCAAGTCGAATAGGAGGTGGTTGAATGTGGAATAGCCTTTGGAGACTGATTGGATGACGGAGGTGGCGGATGTTGCGGGTTTGGTGCAGTGGGTGGGTCCGAGGTAGGCTGTTGTGGTGTGTTGAGTTAGTATCAACTTGAGGAGTGCGAGAATTATTAGTAGCAGAGAATTCTTAGTTGCAGGAAGAGGAGGAGTATGATTGAAGACGATGTTGTTGTTATTGTTGCTGTTGTTGTTTTTGTGAGCTGTGTTCCGCTGCCACCGCCGAAGGGTTTGTGGGCGGCGGCTGATGATGATAGCGGCGGCGCTGTCGTCAACAGCCATGATGATGATACTATGTGCTAGTCATGCATCAACGCCTCGCTGCGAAGACACTGCTGTATCTGTGTATTGTCATGGAAGAATCCATCTATCCATTTGCCCTCTTAGCTCTGTGCGGGATGAAAGGCAGGAGGGGGCTGATGCGACGAGCATGTATCTACTGTGACTTTTATCTATCATCAAAATGACCATGGTGGTATAGTACTTTTAGGTACCAACCATATCCACATATGTAGGTAGGTCCTCAAGAGTACAATACCATAAGCAGGAGAAAAGCGACGTCAACGGTCGGTTGTTACGTTACCAAACCTCTTCTAATCACTTCGAAGTTGTTGTCGTTAGATTTTGTTGTAATAATATTATTAAGATCGGAAGAGCAC
>JALLBJ010002852.1:24855-45749 GCA_036940105.1 Skeletonema potamos | reverse complement strand
GGCAGACTCATAGCATTTCCTGCCAGATCACCAAGTTGCACTTCGGTCTCGTTTCCAAGCTGTAGACGGAACAAGGGTATGCCTTGCAAAAGTAGTTTTTCGCAACCCAATAATGGGCGGCCTGCATTTGGAAGGAAAGGATCTCCGCCGGGAGTAATGCAGCTCGCTATCCCAGCTTTTGCTTGGCGGTGCTTCTCTTTGCTGCAATTTTGGGATATATTCCACACGAAACAAGAGTGATTACTATCATAGCACTCGGCATCGTGAGCGGAAGATGCATGTAGAACTGATAGTATGCACAGATAAGTTTTTAGTCAAACAATGATCAAAGGATGCACAAAGCAATTCGATTGAGAACTTACTGTCCAACATATCTAATCGTCGTTGGGTGTTGCATTTCAGATACTCAAGCCAGTAGTGCCAAGGCAGCTGCATCTTGCCAAATGCCCCCTACTTCGTTTGTGAACGAGCTCCATCTTCCACCCCAAACATCTCCCGAGCGATTTTATTGTGCTTTAGATTTGCATTGCTAATTTTGTCATCCCAAAAGTCAGGCGCTTGATTGATGCTACGATTGGTGTTTCGTCCTGCCGGCCCATTAAGTGCTTCGCGGAAGACACGAATATTATCATGATCAACTGGAAGAATGAAACTTTCCAGTGAATGGTGTACATGAGACTCAAGATGTTTCACAATCGCAGCCCAATAGTTGCCAAGGTCGTCATCAAAGTTGTTATCATCTGGTTGCCAAACGAACATGTAAACTCCTACAACATTTAGGATCCAGATGAAAGTTTTAGTCCATGTATTGTAGCAGTGAATATGAGCAAACAGTGCAATTCTAATGAGAACTTACGCTGGCGCGTCTGGGGCAGACCGAACTTTTTTGTATCAACCTTTACATACTTTGTGCAATACACAACATCGGACTCAAGTATGAGCAAAGCAGTCTTTCTGTCGATTCCATTGTGTTTGATCAATTCGTCAAGAGTGCAGGACTTCTTCGATTTATTGGGCCATTTCATTTCGTGAGTCACTGAGCTCCCCCCTTTCGTATATCCACTAACAGTAGCTCCACAGCGAACACCATATTCTGCGGGCACATTATCCACTACGATGCCTCCATCCTTTCGAACAAATTCCAAGTGCCTGCTCTTTCCCTTAGATGCTCCACCGGTTTTTTTATCTTGTCTTTCTACCCCACAGTACTTAATTTGATTCGTCCAGTAATATACTCACTCATTTTCAACCAGGGAGCCTTGTCGACGTTCTCAAAAATAGCATACTTTGGTTTCTCTTTGAACAACAACTCGCACGCAGCAAGGAATGTCTCCCCAGAGCATCCCATATCCTCAATGTCAAGCCTTTTGGTTGACCTTAGCATGGAAAAGTTTTTACAACTTGTACCCGCAACAAAGAGGTTGGAGGGGGGCAGCGGCACCGGTCGTCCGTAGCAGTCTTTCGGGGGGTCGTCGCTCAATTTCACGATATCTGTACGAGGAAAATGAGAGTTGTCAGGGTAAATAATATGGTCTCAACATACTCATGGCAAGGTCTCTACCTCAATTCGTTTGCATGAAAGACGAACACGTACCAGGATATAGGACTGAAACGAAATTCCGAGCAAGGTAGGCTTGCTTGAATGGCTCCTTTTCGCAAGAAAATACGTGATTATGCTTGAAAATACCACCTAGTCCCCGCTTTTCCAACTGTTCTTGAACCAACGTCAACGCTAAAGCTGGTGCATCAGTGCCGCTGCAAGCAGTTCCAAGCAAAAGAGACTTGTTCTTACTTCCCAATGTGCTATGCTTGCATCGTATTCCAATGCCTTGCAGAGCAATGGCAGACATTTATCAAGTTGCTCTCCTACAATCCCGTCAATGATGTCATCCGTTGCCTCCATCCCACATGGGTCGAGAAATTCATTCGCCTTTTTAATTTCATCTAGAGATAGAGTCCAATTTAAAGGAGTTGTGAGTGGGGTGAATGATTCAGCCATGGATTTCTTCTTTTCTCCACCTTTTTCCTTTGCTGCGGGCTTCTTGTTGTTTTTGTTCTTGTTCTGCTTCTGTTTTGCCGTGGGCATCTTTGCCTTTTTCTTTTTGTTTCCATTGTAATCATCATCGGAAGGATCAAATTCTTCGGCTTCTTCCTCTGCCTCCGATTCAGATGCTGATTCAGGTTGAAAGGCATCACTGTCACTATCATCCGCAGTCTTTTTTGTCGTCTTCTTGCCTCCCTTCTTCCCATTGTTGGTACCGTTTGCCCTGTTATTATTGGGCCTTTTCTTCTTTCACCTCTCCATCTCCTCTTCCTTAGATGATTCCTCATCAAGAACATCATCATGATCATCCTCTGCATAATTAATCTCGTCTTTGCCCTACGTCTTGGTGTCCTACCACTCGTGAGGATTTCAACAGGCTTCTCCTCCTCCTTCTTGGCAGCGGCAACAGCAGCCGTAATACGAGGCTTCTTGGTAGTATTATTCTTTGCAATATACTGCTCCTCCTCGTCATCGTCATCATCACTTCCCCCCATTGCAACGTCGCTGTCATCGAAAATATCATCATTTCTCTTGCCCTTTTTTCTCTTCCCCACCCCTCCCAAATTAGTAGTAGCAGTAACAAATTTGCTCAATTCAGACTCGGACATTTCTTCTGCATCAGAATCTTCATATCTAATGGAATAAAACCTCGTCTTGACATCATAGGCGACAACCTTTCCAGTGAACAAACGAGCCGTGCCATCCACTTCATCGTTGAATACTTTGGAGAGGGGCGTGTTGACTGGAAATTTCGGCGAGATTTGTGTACTGTTCTTCTTCTTTTTTGAGGCTGTTGCAGCGGAGACCTTTTTCTTACCATTATTATTACTTTCATCGTCAGTGGATTTCTTCGTGGAAGCTGGCGCTGCTGCCTGTCGAGTGGATTTGCGAATAGAGGCAGCCTTGTTCACGAGAGCAGATTTTTGAGACGACCCCGCCTTCTCATTATTTCTGGCAGACGTATCCATCGGCTCATTTATTGAGTTGTTGGCACCAGATCGACGACTAGATTCACTGTCAGGAGACTTTGCAGACGGGTCACTCGTTGGAGAGCAATTTTCCCCCCTTTCAGCGGAGCTGCCTCTGCTGGTAGAAAAAGATATGGTCGATTTTTTGACCCCTGCCTTTTTCTTGGCAGCATTTTCGGCCGCGGGCTTGCCGTCACCAGTGCTGCCCGACATGCTGGGTGGTGATGACCTAATTAATGGTTTTGTTATCTAGAGAAATGGTGAAGAAGACGAGAAGCAGCAATCCACCTATTGTATGATAATATGGACCAAGCGCTCGCTCAGCTGTTTCATGTCATTTTCTGCCTCCCGCCAAAGATATCTAAAAATCCAAATCTGAATCTGAACGGTTTCTCTGCTATTGTACCAGATCGTATCGCATAGGAAATTACCAAACATTACAAGAATGCCGCAATCAAGGAAGAAGGCCAAGGGCAAGGCTCGCAAGGCGGCAAAGGCCCAGCAACAAGAGGAGGTGGCAGCGGCTGCGGCCGATGAGCGAGGCTCACTACACTCGCAACTACGAGGCAGCGGCGGCGGGAACAGTTGCGATCAAAGGGTCGCAATCAGAAAATGCCAACATGGCTTTGGCAAGGACACTTTCCACGGATCGCGCGTCTGCAATGACTTCATGGGACCATTCATGGACGCCTTTAACGCCAGTGGTCGTCACGACGATCAAGACTTACGAGCGGCAATGGACGCCACCTACGAGAAATACACTGAGGTGTGGAAAGATCCGGCGAAATTGGAATGGGTGATTTCCTGCTTTATTGCCAATGGCACGCGCTACATCCTTGAGGGAACCGGTGAGGGGGGGGAAGATAAATATGCCATCAAAGATTATGCCATTATTGCCTACTACATGGAGGAATACGTTGCAGTGATGTTACGAAAAACGCACGAGAGAATGGAGTGGGACAAAATTTGTGAATTGCAAGTGGGGAGCGATCCGGAGGAACACAAGTTGGTGAAGTTTTATCATGCACGGAATCCATGTAAATGTTTGGAGAAATTATTTAGGGAGGGAGAGAAGAAGGCCAAGGCCATGAAAGACAAGGAGGTGAAAACACAGAAAAAAGTTCTGGACTTTTCAAGGAATGCTGCAGAAAGTGAGGAGGATGAAGACAAACGTCAACATTATTGTGGAGAAATAAATAATGAGGATAGAATGAATGATGATTCTGGATTGGGGTATTGGAAATCTTTGACTGAGAATGCTTTGCTAGGAAATTTAGCTGAGATCTCACCATCGTCATTGAATTAATAGTGACGTCAAGATAGGCTGATGATTAGAAGGGGGTGAATTAGATACTTGAAGATGACATTAGGAATAAGTTTAGGCTATATGACTATGAACACGCTTTCATTGTTGTTGCATTAGTTACATTAAGATTAGAGTCTGTCTCTTTGCAGAGCTCTCAAAAAAGACAAATACATTTCGTAATCCAATTTTCATCATAGATTAACAGCAACCATTCGACAATTCACGCGCCATTAAATCATATCTGGTAATCATTCATTCAACCGTTGACTTGTGTCTGCATATTATTCATACGTCGAAACACCACCCCCGAAATAGTCTGCACATTCTCCCTCCTCCTGGGCGTAGCTGCTGCCCCATAGAAAGCCTCTTTCATCCTCAAATGACTCATCACATACAGCACCCTCGTAGGATCCGGCGGCGGAGTTAACTCACTTGCCAATACGCCGAATTTCTCTTTGCACAAGTCGTTCCAGAGCTCATTTGAGTTGGCGAGTGTGTTCCATGAGCGGCAGGTAGAGGAGGCGCGAGAGAGGGTCATTGCGTCCATGTAGGAGAGGATGTGCGGGATGACGTCGGACAGGATTGTAAACGATGCTGATACTGGCTCGTTCCTATGGCCGCTGCTGCAAGACGAAGGTGGCAATAACAATAGTGGGGCCATCGGCCGTTGCTTGGAATGAAGCGACGTTGCTGTTGTCGATATTGGCCGTGGAATATAGGGCACTAGCGCCACAGTAGTTTCCTTACTGTGATGCTTGGATGATGAGCTATCACGTCTTCGTTCGACGCTGTATGTGTCGCCGTCGCAATGACCGGTAGGTGATGATTTCGTCATCTTGGTTGCTTCTCTTGTGTGTTGTTCTGTGCAAGAACTTAGAATTTATTTCAGCACTCTTTTTTTGCAGCCTTCGTCGGCAAGCTGCTCCTCTCACCCCTACTTGAACAACAACGACGCCCCAATAACTAAGCGTGAAGAGCGAAGATCAAATAATATCGCACAATAACGTCGAAGTGCCAACGAATGATGTGCATGCTATTGTAGAGAGAACGAACATGCGAAGAAGATCGACTTCAAAATGCCGAGATTTGTTCTGATCGGCTGCATGTGTCGTACTGTGATTCAAGCAGGGGTACGCAGCCAGATACCGTAGGTACGTACGTTGCGAAATAATACGAGTATGTTTCCTAGTATTTCATTTCATCGATTTTTTCGGCAATCATGCATGTCTTACTCTTCGTTCACATTTCATGGGGCCGACACCTGACACAACATATTTATGAGCAATGGCGAGGAAGAAGATCAAGGCCAAGACAAGAAGAAGGATAGCCAAAGCCAAAGCCAAAGCCAAAGCCAAAGCAGCCAAGGCGGCGGGGGAGGAGGCAAGGCAAACATGTGATGCCGATCGGGAAGAGCAGGAGCCATCGCGGCACGACGAAGATGCATCGGCGTCGGGGTGCATACAGATTGAGCCGGTCTTTACAATAGACGAAACAACGGGGGGGTCATGCGCTTCATTCGCTCTTGCAATTGTAAATGGTCGATTGGTACCTGTAAAAATGAATCCTGAGGAACATCGGCTGCATATGATCAAGAACAGGGAGATCCAAAAGGCGCAAGAGTTAGTTGAGCTGATTTTCGAGACAGATATGCTTTCTCAATATGCCCTACCTGATATCTATGTGCCTCACATGCAAATTGAGGGTCACGAGAGAAAAGATTTTGAATGTGTGCATAAGGAACTGTCGTATTGTTCTCTAAATCTTCACGAGGCGGAACTTCATCTAGATAAGATGAAGAAGTTCTTGGATGTATTCAGAAGTGAATATAATGCCGCCGGGGGCGTTCTCAACCACAACATTCGAGCAGCCTACCATGTCACGAGAGAGGAGTATGCTGACGTATGGAACAGTACTATCATTATGGAGTGGGCGTCACTTTGCTTCTTGCGTGAAGGAACGCAGTATGTTCTCGAAGGAAACAACAAAGCTGCCAGCCACTGTGCTTCCCTTGCCTACTGCTTCGAGCAGCACAAATCTCGCAATCTGCTCAGAAAACGCCTCACCATGAATTGGCCGAAACTAAACGAGCTGTACTTCGATCCTGATGAGAACACACTTATTAGCTTCTTCAAGAAGCGCATCTCTTGCTCCTGCTTGGATTCTAAGTACCAGGAGGTCAAATCTGTTAAGAAGCTTGGCATATGCTACAACTTCAAATGCCCTCACCCCGATCGAAAGGTGGAGCGCAGTCTTACAAAGTGCTGCTCTCTATGCCGCCGCGTGAACTATTGCTCTCGTAAATGCCAAGTGGATAACTGGAAATTGCACGGGCTGTATTGTTCTGGCTATGTTCGAAGAGACTTGATGGTCAATTCCTCTTCTCGCGGGGCCGATTCTTCAATCATTTGTTCAGAGATTTCGAAATGAATCTGATGTCATCAATTGAGCCTTATACACAAATTGATAGATATTAGAAGAGGATGCTACTATAAATATGAAAGCAGAAATTATCTCTTCAACTTATCTACTAGCTCAAGCCTCTGCCACCGCTCCATTTCTGAGCAAAGTCCAAGTTCTTGAAAATGGCTTTCCGATTATACAACATGTCGGTGTCAATTAATAACTAATACTCCATATGATTAAACCGTAGTATATTCGTCAACTGTACAGACCCAATAAAACATGTTGGCATTGACAAAGGCACCTTCCTCGCTCTTAATCGCACTCCCCTCCTATCTTCCATTTTATACGGCTGTGGGGTTTGTAAAAGATAAGAGTGCCTCAGCAGCTTCTGTGGCATTATTGATTCCCTTGTGCTTTTTAGTCTGAGGCTGAGTAGTATCAACCACTTCTTGTTGAGTGGTTGGACTGCGCTTTGTTGCTTCTCCTTTGGAGTGTACCTGCGGCGATGCCTTGGATGAATCACTAAAGCTACTCGGTTTTGCTACCTTCTTCCCCCGCTTTGTTGTTGTCTCCTTGACCTCCACCTCTTCTACTGCATCAGCCACCTCGTAGTCCACAGCATACGCCCCATGCCTCTTACAAAGTCCTCTCTTCTGCGCCAAATTCGTACAATCCTCCGCTTCACAAAGTTTGTACTTTCTCTTCGCACCATGCTTCACACACACACCGCTCAATACTGCCAAATTCTGGCAGTCCTCCACACTGCACTGTTTATACTCTCGTTTCGCCCCGTGTTTTTGACACACTCCCTCTCGTACCACCTTGCTGGAACATCCTTCTGCACTGCAGACTTTACGTTCTACTTTTGCCCCGTGAGAAATACACAAACCATTTCGCTTCACATATTTCTGACATCCTTCGACTGAACAAATCTTTTTGGTCCAAGTGGCGCCATGCTTAATACACAGCCCTTGCGAGCGAGCGTAATTGGTACAGCCGGAAGAATGGGTGCATCGTCGTACTGCGGGGGAGGCGCCGTGTTTTATGCAAATGCCGGCTTTGACAGCCCAGTTTGTGCAGTGCGGGTGAGAGCATTTTTTCTTCGTCTTTTTAGTGCTTTGTTGTTGTTTGGTGGCTGGTGATGACATGGTGGCTGCAAGAAAAGATGTTAAATAGTTGCGTTCCGAACAAAAATTATCTAGTAGTCCAAGACAAGACAACAGTGGTGCGATCGTATCCACCGCGAACGCGACGGAACAGCTTGGTCCAGAGAAGAGGCTGAAAATGAAAAGCACGACGTTAACAACACCAAAAACCATATGACATACCTGACGTCTATTCTCCTGCTACTTATTATTTTTCGTCGTGAATATTAATAGCAAGGGTGGCACTTTGGTGTCGTTATGTACCATAGTGTTTCAGCGTGTATGTTGTAGATAGCCTACATGCCAACCTAAATTACTGTTATGTCATCTTTCTTGCAGTAAATGCTCATAGCTTTGTTACACTTACCCAATAAAAGGAGGCGGAGGGCATAGCAGGTAATAGTACTCATTAGCATTGGCATTGAGGACGAAGACCGCAGATGCTTAATAAGAACGACATGACCCGACAACTGTAGTTGGACATTCGACGACGATAGTCCGTTATTGATTAGAAGTAGACATCCTCTCACAACAACTCGATTTCTAACACCTTTAACGCCTAGCGCCACGCTCTCTACCAGACCCAAAGTCAAGACTCTTGTAAATGAACTTTAACCACGCAGGATCATTCTTTCCACCACTCTCCCCATCACCATCATCATCTCCTTCTTCTCCAACGGCAAATGCAAATCCATATGCACCAGCCACCACCATAAAATTAGCCAACCAAATAACCCCAGTATCTTTCGTTACCACCGGACTCAACAATGAAATCAACGGAGTACCCAAAAAAGCTATATCCAATGCCTTCTTCTCCATACCCGTAGGACGACGACTTCGTAAACTAGGCACGATAAATAACCACCACCACCAAAATCCAAGTACCTTAATCGACGTATCCATATTGGATACATTATTATACCAATCAAATGAACCAAATAATACATCTGGATTAGTAGCCATGACCAAACTCAATCCCATGCTAAAGATTGCTTGTCCTAAAAAGACATTTTTGAGCCATCCACGGAAGACACTTCGACGTTCCATGGCAAGATCTTTTTCCTTTTTGGTAATTTTGGCACGAATGGCTTCAGCTTCTTCTCCTCCGCCACCTGCATCGGCTTGATTGGTTGTGAGGGGTGTGTTGGAGTCGATGGTTGCTCCGGTGAGGGTGGCTAGTTCGGAACGGAGATTGTAGAGATCTCTTTCTAGATTGACCACCTGTGTATAGTATGCGTGGTTGTGTTTTGTTTTTTTGCGCAAGTTGTTGTGTAGTAATTATTGAGGTGATGAGAAGAGGTGGTTGTTTGCGTCGATCGATCGTTTTGTCGCATAATTATTCAGAGTGCAACGGAGACAAATGAATAAAGTATGCAAGGAGGAAATATCACATGATGTGTCAGCCACGGCAAAAAAGCAAGCAAGCAAGCAACAAAGAAGGCATTAACTCACCTTGGCAGGATTCAAAAGTTGATCAAGACCAACCCCCATCTCTTTCATAATACTCTCATCAATCTGTTTCACGAATGGGTCCTCTGACGTCATTTCCCCCTCACCCTGCATGGGTGCCACGCCTGCCCATCCTACACTTGTAAGTGCATCGTTTGCTTCTTGGAGGGTCGATGAATCGAATAGTTTGACAGATGGTGCTGATGGTTTGTCATTTGATTTAGTGTCTTCTTTTGGTGGCGCTTCAGCTGATGGTTCTTTGTTACTTTCTGTAGGTTTGGTCTCTGTAGGTTCTTCCACTACACTTGCAAAGAACAGAGTTCGGCCGCCTTCGGAGTTATCATTGTCATCTGCAGCAGCAAAGAGTGGTGCTATGTTTTTGTTGTACTCTAGCGATGACGATGATGGAGACACAGAAGTTTTGTGCGTAGGGAGGGTGAATCCACGTGATGAGGTGATGAGTAGCGCGGAGGTTGATAGGATTAGCGCCGACGACGAAGATGAAGACATATTATTGCGATTATAGTGGTACTACGAGATGTTGTTATCAGTTTGTTGTTGTTGTAGTGTTGTTGTAGTGTCTGTGCTGGCTGACTGCTTACCTAAGCGACATTTTTGTCATGGTCAACAATGAGCTAAATCATGAGATGATGATGAGCTGGAAGAAGGAACTATCTTGTTTTTACAAGGGGGCTGATAGTTGGCGCCAACTTCGCTTGAATGGTACGTCAGTCTCGAGTCGATCTTCAAGCAAAGGAAAAGAAGAG
Organism: Skeletonema potamos; assembly: GCA_036940105.1. Classification (NCBI taxonomy): domain Eukaryota; phylum Bacillariophyta; class Thalassiosirophyceae; order Thalassiosirales; family Thalassiosiraceae; genus Skeletonema; species Skeletonema potamos. The sequence goes on along the minus strand of JALLBJ010002852.1, from coordinate 35,667 downwards.
GTTGACACGTTGCCAACCCATCTGCTTGCCGAATTTTAATCGACGCTGTTGATCTTCCTCTTCGTAGCGCATTGCTTATTATTTCGTTGCGTAGTAGCAGAGTAGTTGTTGTTCACAAGATGAAGGTCTCTCTCCTCTCCCTTGCGGCACTCCTTGGCGTTGCCGCTGGATTTTCGGCTGCTCCTCTCGCTGCTACTAATATACGAGCGGTTACCGCCACTTCATCTTCGACAAGTGTGCAATTGACGACTACTCAGGTGGATGCTGCGCCTTTTGCCAAGCCGCCTCGGTGAGTACAGTTTTGGATAAATGGTTATTTCAGGCGGTAGCCTCCTATGTAATTGCCGATTTTGCGGCTGCGAGGTGTCTCTTGAATATCCTCTACAGATGTGCTATGATTTGATGGTTGTAAAAAATCGTTTGGTCCTACTGCATGAGTGGAGTGATGGAGTGACTTAGTTATATCGTAGTCGCTTCCTGCTGTTGGCTCTGTCATTATGCAAATAATATCCCGCTCACTTTTTGCTCAACTTTCGACATCTTCTATCTTGCTACACACAACACTTGGTTGATTAACAATACAATTAATAATACAACAGCGTCGTTCGAGAGCAACTCCCCATAGTCTACGTATACGACCATTGTCCCTTCTGTGTTCGTGTCCGTCTTGCCATGGGTGTGAAAAATATTAAGCATCTCATTCACTTTTTGGCCAATGATGATATCGCCACGCCTACGGCTTTGGTTGGGAAGAAGATTGCTCCCATTTTTGTAAGTTGTTGTTTGGTATTACTATTGTCTCGCGTGTTAGGGAGGGTAATGGCCGTCTTTTGTTTGCTTTGATGGTCCATTTGTATGTCAGCTCACTCACTAGCTTTGTTCTGTTCCTCTTATCATCATCGTTACTTTCCATCTCAACAACAACCAACATGCTACAAAATCTCGTCGCTACAACCAAAAACAAACCCCAATAACAGGAACTCCCCGAAGACAAATTCGTTATGGGCGAATCACTCGACATCATCGCCAAACTCGACTCTGACGAACGTTTCGGTCCCACCAATCAAATCCTCCCCGCCTCCGGCCGTAAAGACATCAAGGCATGGCAAAAATCTGTCCAAACGTTACTTCGCACGCTCCTAAGACCACGATACGTCGCTACAGGATTATTACCCGAATTTCAACAACTCGATGGTCGTCATGCCTTTATTAAAAATCATCAATTGCCTCCATACGAAAAACCCGAGTGGAAGGGAGATGGTACACCCGAAAACCCCGGCATGGATATGGATATGAAACTGAAATTATATGCTGAGGCCATGGCAACTGATCCTACCCCTTTGGTAGAAGATTTGAATGCCCGATTGGTTGAATTGGATGATATGTTGTACAGTGAACATTTCTGTAGTGAAGGTGGATTTAGTTTGGATGATGTAGATTTGTGGGCGAGGTTGAGAAGTATTACGATTATTAGTGGGGTGCAGTGGCCGAGTAAGTTGAGAAGTTATATGGATAATTTGAGTGCCTTGGGAGATGTACCATTGTATGATGAGATGGCGTTGTAAGTAGGAAGGTACTATTTGTCTCTCTCTCTAGCATGATCGCAAGTCGAGCCTCTAGAGTGAAGCGATGGCAGTGATGAATTGTAAGGGATAAGAGTGGGGATAGGTTTTAGGTGGAGGAAGAAGTCGTTTCAGCATCTATTTATGTAATTTTTTATTGTGTTGCTGAACGATAAAATAATATGGAGGAGACTCTAGGAGAACGGCCACTGCTGTCACTAGATAATAGTGCAGAACGAGCTGTGGAAGTGGCCAACTGAAGCTGAAGAAAATTGTAATATCCAAGAAAAGAGTGCCCTGACAGATTATTTGACACCAATCTTTAAAATACCAATATCTAATGGTCTGTATGATAAGCTCTATACAATTTGTGGATTATTGATTATACTTGTGAAAGCTACATTTGCAAAGCATTTTGCACATTTTTGGGGGGTAGCTTGCCACAGTCTCCGTGGCTGTGTCACTTGGAGTCAATTGATATTAATAAACAAGCTTATTGGGGGAGCAAGTTTCGCCACTGTCGTGAAGTGGTAGTCGAGGCAATAATTTCTTGTCCTCTCAATAGTTTGGATGCTCAGGAATGAGGGAGGGAGGAAGAAGTTGTCATGTAAGTTGGTGAGTTGTTGATATGTTGAGGGCAGTAAATGTCCGAGCTTATATTGATGACTGAAATGTACCACTCGACTAAATCCTCACAATCATCCTCCATCACCGCACCCATCACCCCACACGACATAATGATGAAGCAGCTCGGCTGGCTTCAATAAGCGGCCTCGTAGATGAACATCAAGAGGAGGCTTTTTTAACACTCAGCCAACGATGTCGTCGTCAGAGCCGCCTGACGTTGTAACGAGCGCGGCGTATCATGTCGATACCGACGAGGAGGATTTCAAAACAGCGGTGATGGATTATGATGAAGACACTGATTGTGAGGACTTCGCAGCATCTCCAGCGGCGGTGGATGGGGACATCAATGATGTGTGCAGGATGATGTTAGCGAAACGGCGGTGGAAACAACCAACATACACGCAGAGGGAGAAACGGATGACCACCATCCCCCCGAAACGGATCAGGTTGTGTCATATTTGGCGGCAGCACCCACTGACTGGAGCAAATTGCCTCTCAAACAGAAGATTAAAGTTTACGATTATGTAACTCGTCAGATAACGACAAAACCAGCAAAGGCAAAACTCGAAGACTGTTGTATTCCTGTATCTACTTACTTTGGTTGGAAAAGAGATAACAAAATTGACGCTATCAAAGCTGCTGTACTTGACCACCCGGACTATGGCGAAAAAACAACAGTCAAATTTCCTTGGAAGGAATACCTCCCACCTGACAAAAATGTATTCGACACGAACGAATCAGACAATAAAATACCTGATGAGGATGACCACAAAAACAACTCAGAATATATTTGGAAAGTGCTTAAAAATGAGAACATTCCTGACGACTCTCTTATTATCGATGGGACGAATGGTGAAGGACATTTTACTAATGCACCTTCGGCAGCAAGTAATAGCGATTCATCAGATCCATCAGAAAGCAGTGCACGTAACAAGGATGGTGATGGAGATGGTAGTGAAGAAGGTGGTGAAGAATCATGTGTGGTATTCGACATTCATGCTCCCCAACAGAATGCCTGTTACTCCTGGGGTTCAAATCCGCCCCAATATTTGGCGAAATGTTTGTTAACACTCAGTTGCTCCTATACGTCCTCTGACCTCGTAGAAGAAGGCGGGAAGAAAGGCATCGAAGTCGTCCTTAACAGAGGTGGCAAGATGTTTAAAACCATAAATGCCTACAGACCTTTGGACTCGCTTCGCTATGGTGAAAAATGTGGCGATAAATACATCTTCCGGTTTGGTGATCATTTCGTTGTTACTCCAGCTGTTTTGGTTCCCTCTTTGGCTGGAGTCTTGTACACCTCGTTACGCATACAAGGATTATTGTGTTTGTGAATGCAACCTCGCTTGTAGGGAATGGATCAATCCGTTTGAAATTAATTGGGTGCGAGCGCACCCAATGCCCAATAAATGCTATGGAAGCCTTACAGCCATTCAGCAACGATGTGCGTTGAACGCTGAAGTTGCTTGGTATATTGATCCGGTTACGTATCGCTTCTTAGTAAATACCATCCGCAGGCACGGTATCCCCAAACAACGTCTACCGTGGAATGTTAATGGCTGTGTGCCAATTTTGAGTCCGAATATAGCGACTAAGGCTGATTTTTTTTTTACATCAAAGGAGGTCAATTCCGATACCCGCAAACCCGGCCATAAATTTTGTTTGGGGTGGTTGCCGGTCATCTTGAGAAATATTGTTCAGATCGACCAAAGGAGCTTGGATACTTTCCACCAAATTTGTTTATTCCTTTTCTAGGCGAAGGTTGGTCCAAAATGGATTACATGGCGAGTGCACGTTCGTCGGTGTGGAAAGGAACAGCCGCGACCTTGTCGACTCTTGAAATGCCAGTGGTCCCTTACAATGGAAACGTTAAAAACCTGATGATTAAGAAAGCGACGTCAAATAGTTCAAAGAAAAGGAAAGTGGACAATAGTAAGAATGCGGATGGGTGAAAACACTCTGTTATATATATTTGCATGTGCTTCCGTGTTTTGCCTAGGTGATGCATAGACCATATAAACCAAACGGCACGTGTTACCATCGGCGTTTTATTCACCATCTATCTCTTATATTACTATCATCTACTAGGTCATTGAGGGCAGCGATCAAGAATGCAAGTCTAACGCTATCACGGGATACGACACTTGAATTAGTCATGCAGGCGGGAGTATCAGTCCTGTGGCCACCAGCCACGAATCGCCATCTTGACGTCAAAGATGATACGGCGCCGCAGTTATTGGTGCTATCCAACGAAAGGTGCAACAATGAATAATTAGACATTGTGATGATTGAGGAAAAGGGGACACATCATCATCATTAAGGAAAGACAACACATCATTGATAATAACGTTGGCACCACAGGTGACACGTGCCTCTGGCTTAGTAGCCTCTCAACATCGACCTTGGCTGCTTCCTTTGTAATTGCCCCATTTGTAGAAGCTTCTCCGCGCTCCTCTTCACTGATCTTGGCCTTCATTGCTGGTTGTTCCTCCTCGAAAGAGTGCTCCTCTATCCTATGAAGCAAGTTGGCCTTCCACAGATCAAGTTCAAGTAGCGTCATGGCCTCTTTCTCTTTCAGTAAGGCGTAGTGCTCACGTTTGTAATGTGCAATTCTTTCGATGACGCCACGGATTGCTTCAAATTCAATTGTTTCGCCCCCATCGTGCATCTCAATCGACACAAGTGTCTACGATCATGGAATGCCCTCCGAGGAATAATAGGAATAATTTTAACGGGCAAATTGTGCAGTGGCGTTCCCTGTTTTCTCTCTCCCTCCCTCTCTCTCTCTCTCCCTCCCTCTCTCTCTCTCTCCCTCCCTCTCTCTCTCTCTCTCTCTCTCTCTCTCTCATATGCATGTCTATTATTCGCCATCTGATTTCTCCAATGCCGATGGACTGGCATCGTTGCGATCGTCTTATTTGTGCCGTTTGCATCCTAATCGTTCATCTTTCAAATGGCTCTTTGTTATCAACAGATCTCATCTGAAGATCTTGAGGGTATCCTAAGGCCTCTCTGCGTAGTTTGTGACGGCTTCCTGCAGATGCTCTCCGCCTATTTTCGCTCGCTCCCATTATCTGTTGTAATGCGATTGACTCCAATAAGTCTCATTTTTTATATTCGTGTCTGGAGTATAGAGCGAGGTGCCACCCGTAACAATTCTTCTGGTTGGCCTCGTCTCCAGTAACGTAATCGAAAGTTTGCCTTTGGCCTACACTGTCGTCGAAGAACACCCACCGCTCTTCGTCAGACTCTTCCTCGAGAACTCTTTTGGCACATGTTGTGTAATGACCGGAAGATGCTGTGGCTCCGATGTGATGGACAACAACTGCAGAGGTGATAGAGACCATTTGGGTTTTCTTTCTCTGAACAAAAGGAAGAAATGGAGAGGTGCTCATTCAGAGGTATTTTGGTATGTTCTTTCGAACGATTGTACCTCCATCCTTTCCTCGGGGGTTGACAATAAACCTTTTGAAATGCAGGAGGATCGCTTTGGGCCTGGAAATTATCATTAACAATGGAAACGTTGAGTGAAAGCTGTTGAGCGGTTGTAACAACCTAAGGACCACATGAAAAAATACTGACCGAGAAATAATCTCCATCGTTTGAGTGGCAGAAGTGCCACTCTCACACTTCTCACAGTTGAGCTCACGATTTCAGCCTGGAAGAACCACTCCAAGCTCTGCTCGACTCCCCAAGATTCACCGTCGGCATCTTCTCCCACATCAACTGACAAATGACGATAAAATTCTTCTCTTGATCGAGAATAGCCGCACGACATGCATTCGAGGCATACCCTAACTTTTGTATGGAAATATTCGTCCGTGGTAAGATCTGTAGTTACCACAGTAGCAGCAACTTCGTCATCGGCAGTATCACTGTTGGATCCTTCCTCGTCCGCCAACTCTTCGTGCAAAAAGTCTATCAAGGCACCAAGAAACTCATGAGCATCCCGCTGCTCGTACCCAGCAAACCTGTTTGTAAGCACATCCATCTGGACCTTCAATGCTGATGGATCTGCCGCCTTCGACTTCGAAGTACCTTGTACCGTTTCGGAAGAGAGGAGAGGAACATCCACTTGTTTAAACGCCCCTATGGTAAGGGCAATCTCAAGGAATGCCTTTGTCAGTGGCAACTCCTTTTCGGATGATAGTTTGGCATAAGAATTGTAAAGCTTCAATAGAAACTGTGGGATGCTGTACAATGTCTGCAACGAAACACTGAGATAACAGGTGCAACCAAGATTTCGAATCCCTGGAATCGTGGGTTTATTCTCCTGACGTTTGTATGAAACGTTTTTCATGAGGACTTCAATCTTCTGCTTCACTTTCTTTCCACGCTTATTGCTATCGATCGACATTGACACGCCATTCCTCGCGTCGTTTTCTGAGGTCATTCTGAGATATGTTTGCCTCTGCTTCGTCATTTTCGCCCCGGCGTTATCGGCAATGTCAGTAGTTGATTGCATTTTCGGCATCGGTATTTCCAGCTTTCCAGCGTCTCCATCACTGGCACTCAATATTGCCAGCGCGATCCGCGCAGAATTTTTTCACATCTTCGCCTCCCCACTCCCCACCTGATTGTAATTGTACACCCCACGGAGCCTTTTATCATTGTTCGCCTCATCAAGCAATCGGAGCAAAAAAAAGGAAGGGCAGATGTAAGAACGACTCAGTGTGGGATTGCCCAAGCGTTTGTCGACACGTGTCAAATAAATCCTCAAAAAATAGTTAATGACTTCGTCATTTAGCCATTCGCCCGGTTTGAGGCGCTGCATACTATGGCGCGTGACGGAGCATACCTTAGACGTTGTTTCATTTTCATGCGTTGCTGTTGCTAGGACGTCATATTCGTTACCTTCGCCATAAATAGCCTTGTTGACGATGTCTAATTCATCGTCAACAAGGGCTCGATTCCAATCTTTTGGCGGGCAACGATTAAGGGTGAGTTTGGGTGTATTTGATACAGGGATCCGGCAGATCTCGCTCTGGATTCCACAACCGCATGTGCCACACCGATAATCAGGGGAGCCTTCACAATCGCTACAAATCCGAGGATTTGAAACAGTAGGTCCCATCAAAGTCGAAGTGTCACTGGGATTGCACCATCAGACTGAAGGACGATCCTATCAACGACACGAATCGGAATTTCATTTTCAAGCGCATGCTTCTCTTGTCCAGTATTTGATTCTTCAGAGTCATCCAGATTTTGCCCACCTGACAACTTCTGCTTCCTCTTCTCAGTTGTCGAAGGTATGGCGATGTCTTCAACGTAAGTTTATTGGAGGCTTGGTGCCTAACTACGATGTTAATATTACGTCATGGCGAAAAAAGGCACACTATCTTAATGCTATGCTAATCACAGTTTACAGTGTAATAATTCTTTTAAGCTCAATACAACAAGCGTCGTATCATACATCGGATGCCATCCCAATATCGTTTTATGTTGCTTCAAATTTGGTGATACCATCCGCGTTTTATTAGTAGTTGGGTGTAGGTGCTCGAAGGAGAAAGAGAGAGTGTGAGCCATACTGTGCGAGAGGGGAGATGAGATTTAACTTGGTTGGGTGGTGGATGCTCTCCTTCGTTGTTCATGGGTGAAATGGACGTCTAGTTTCCAATTCCCAATCAATGTTGATAAGTGTGGTTCAAAGTAGTTCATGCTGTATTGATTCATACAACATGGAAGAGCCTTCTTCTATAATTGATTTACACGTATGGGAATCCGTGTCCGGAGATTTGGGCACCGGCAATCATACCTCCAATGGCAACCATGGCCAAGCGTCCATTCTTCAACTCCTTCAACTGCATCTCCTTCCTCTTCGCCGCATCCTTGGGGTACATACCAAGGGGATCAAATCCAAAATCTCCCGGCTGTCTATCGAACTCGTTCATATTACTCAAGGCAGCCAAGGACATGGCCTCAGCAAACGAAACGAAAAGTAAAATTTGCTTCATTGATGTATCAATCAAGGCATCGTGAGCATCGATCACGTTGGGGATGGCCTCGAAGGAGAATTGAGCTCCGGGAACGCGAACGAACTCGGGAACGACAAGTCCGACGGTGGCGAGCATGGCCTGACGGCCGTGCTTGAGCTCGGCTTCACGGAACCAGTTGACCCATTCGGGGGCCCTCTGTTGATTAGAGTGTAGAGACGAGGGTTAGTGTCGAAGAAGAAAATAAACGGCAGGCACATCAAGCAACGCACGTCAATATCAAATCAAGATGAAAAGAGAGCCGAAACTACGAAACTCGTGTCAACGAACGCACCTCCGACAAACCAGCAGGATCAAAATTCTTGGAGCCGGTCTCTCCAATAAACATGGGCTCAACTGACTCTCCACCAACCAAACCGTTGGCAAACTCAGAAAGCTGAGTGGAGGTGCTCTTGGTGTTGACAGGAGCGGGGGCAAAGGCAGATGCCGATGCGGCAAGGGCGAGGGTGGCAAAGGCAGTCTTCATGGTGGCAGTCTCTTTGAGAGAGTACGGTGGGGTGTTGATGAAGATCAGCTGGTGGAGTTGTGTCGAGTCGAATTCAAGATTTTCCTTCAACTTGGGCAGTGAATGATCACCCCACTGTCGAAATCGTAAGATATAGGTGTTGAAGTTGGAAAGAGCAACTGTTATGTAAATGTTTTGAACGAAGAGAAATATTTTCCAATTTTGGTCGATTCAAAGGGTGTGTATTTCACGAAAATTAATTGGGACCTTGCGTGCGTGTCAAATCCAGCAGCCTCTGCTCAACCACCCCTCCTTTTGTCTCCATGCTAATTTTTCCGTCCTAAATTCATCAACCATGAAGACCGCTATCGCCACCCTTGCCCTTGCCGCATCGGCATCTGCCTTTGCCCCCGCTCCCGTCAACACCAAGAGCTCTCAATTGAACTCTGTTTGGGATAGCTACAGTGAGTTTCACATTTTTGAGGGGGGGACACTTTCTTTGTCAACTATGTGAATGAAAATTAATGATATATCTCCATGTTGTTTCTTCTCTCTCTCTCTCTCTCTCTCTGCATTGAATCGTCAAATTGACAACCCAAAACAAAAATAGTCGGAGGACAAGACTTCAAGGGAGGAGAATTCAAATTCGACCCCCTCGGCCTCTCCGAAACCTACAGCCCCCTCGTCCCCTTCTTCCGTGAGGCCGAGCTCCGTCACGGCCGTACTGCCATGCTTGCCGTCGTCGGATTCATCACCACCGACTTCATCCGTATCCCCGGTGATGCCTACAGCTTCGAGGCCATCCCCAAGACGGTCGATGCTCACAATGCTCTTTTGGAGGGACCCATGCACCAACTCCTCTTGTTCATTGGTCTGTTCGACTTGGTTATTGGCATCCCTGCCATCCAGGCCACAATGAAGGGAGAGAGAGATGCCGGTGATTTCGGATTTGGATACCAGGGTCCTAAGGATGCTGCTGGTATGAAGGATATGGAGATGAAGGAGCTTTTGAATGGACGATTGGCCATGTGTGCTATTGGAGGAATTGCTACTCAGACTGTTCTTTCTGGACACGGATTCCCATACGTATAAATAGCGAAAATACTCAGGCATGTATTTAGTATTTATATTGGGACAAACAAAACATCTTTTGGCTGACAGCAGCCTATCTGCTTTTTAATGCTACGCTTGGCAAAGCTACTTAAAAACCCGCCGCCCATTATCCAACATCACATCAGTCATGTCGGGTGCAGCAAAAAGAAGCGAGAGAGAGAGACATAGACTTTTATTTGGGCGGCTTATTTGTGTGGATGAATTAGTACTTTATTCACATTATTTACTATCTTGGAACCAATTGATCACATGGAGAATAACTTTTAGGGTCGGGAGGGGAAGAGGTCGTTGTGTAGCGTGTATTAATTTTTGTAAGAAGACACTAGTTACACTTCATTCCTTCTTGTGTATCAAACAGAGTGGTTTTGTACTTTATATCCTAATCTCTCTCTCTCTCTAGTGCAAGTACAGCAAGGCAGGCAGCAACAAGTTCATCAACATCACATCAGTGGAACAATCACTCGAAAAGTGTCTCAAGGTGCAGCATAACCACTCAACAAGCGTTTACCATTTTCAATCATCTTTTCTTCTTCGATCTCCACGCTTCTCTCCTCCTCGTAGGCAAGTTCACGTCGAAGTTTGTGACCACTCGAGCGACTCATACGACTGTCCGCATTAGAATTACGTTTCTGATGATTCCAATCTTTGCTACCGCTGCCACTGCTGCTTGACGAAGACCACCCACTTTTACCCGACTTGGAGGATGACGACGAACTGGACCACCAACTTTTACCCGACTTGGATGAAGATGACGAACTACCATTGCTTTGCCATCCCCACCAATGATCAGTAGACGAAGTGGAAGGATTAGTCCACCAGCTGCTTCCACTGGAGTGTTTGCTGCTCTTACTCTTGGATGCCTTGTGAGACTTGGATGACTTGGAGCCCCCCCATGAGGATGTGGAGGAGTTCCAGGTGTGATAGGTTGGTTTCTTCCAAGTGCTGCTCCACCTACATAATAATAAAATAACATTACATCATTATGTGAACATGGACAAATTATTGTGAGAGTAGTATACACACACACACACACACACACACACACACACACACACACACACACACACACACA
>JALLBJ010002852.1:0-24838 GCA_036940105.1 Skeletonema potamos | reverse complement strand
ACACACACACACACACACACACACACACACACACACACACACACACACACACACAAACACACTAAATCGTATATCATATATTATACTCCAAAGAGATGTTATTGTGCAATTGATGTGGTAGTAGGTGCACGAAAGAAAGATATTGTAACTCACCAGAGTTCTCTATCCACATCCTCCGATTTCTTCAAGAGCGTACTATCATCAGACTTTACGAGTTTAATGTGGGATGCAGCAACGATGATGCACAGAAAGAGTAGATTATGACAGCCTTTCATGGTTGAATTAAGGGGAGGGGTTCATCCACGAAGCACTATTGACTGTTGGGAGTTGTGCGTGCGTTCGTATCAGTGCTTAGGATTACCATCAGATGTTGTTGTTGTTGTTGTTGTTTGTTTCTCTTCCTCTCCTCCTCCTCCTAAAAGTCTATGTGTTTTCAGAACTTTCCTTTGCCAAGTCATGATACAAGTCGTATGATAATTCGTACTATGTCATATAGATGGTATTACTATACAATTTGCATCTTGCAACTCATTTTTGTTGTGTTCTTTACAAGACAATGTACGAATAGAGACGCTATCTCCCACAACTCTTGATGGTCATCATCTCTCTTGTGTAGACTCGTCCAAGACTTGAAATAAAGAAAAGCTCTCTTCGGAACATCATTACGGTAGAGCAGCGCAGTGGCAGCCAGAAAGGTACGCTGTCAAATAGAGAGAAACAAGAGGTAATTATTTGAGTCGTCGGGATTTTGGTTGACGCTTTTTATCCCGTTGGACTCGTGCTACGGATAGATTGATTCATGCTTTCACATGTTGTGTTCCGATGTTGTGTCTTTTTGCCATCACATTATTTGTTATCTACCCAGTGAACAGGTACCGACATTTACACACGCTCCTTCCTCCCACCATGAAACTCACAAAGAAACGATCTCCACACGTAAGTTAATGACAACAGTCCCCACCCCTCGTGATGAGTTCGTTGTTGCTAACATACATAATAGTTTGTCAGCAAGCAGGAGATATTATTTATTCATCGTGAAAAAGGGGGAGGGGGGGCCTCATCATTTTTTGTTTCATTTTTTTTTTTAAGACCAACAATGAGCACCGGTGAAGGCGGCGAAGAGCAGCACAACAACGCTGACAGTCATCACCATCATCATCATCACTTGAACATCACCCATGCCGATTACGATTGGATGGGTGTTTTGGACTCACTTGAGGCAGAGCAGTTCGTTCAAGCTCTTTCGGCAAGTGATGACCACCACCACACTCCTGATCATGACGTGGCGGGAGAGGAAGATCATAAATTACCCCCCTCTGAGGAAGTCTCTGCTGCAACGATAACTGCAGCAGTCATGGCAGCCAATAATTATTTGGGGTCATCCGCAGTGGCGGCTGGGAATAACGATAAGACTGCAAAATCTTCGGAAGACAGCAGCTCACCACCACCCACTGAAGGCAATTATTACTCCTCCACAACAGCCAATTCTCAACAACAGGCCACAGCCACAGGAGATGACGACGACGACAACGACAATAATGATACCAACGACAATAAGAAACAATGTCGTATCCAACGTAAACGTGATCGAGAGAAGCAACGTCGTCTCGATACAAATTCTCAATTCAATGCCTTGGCAAAGATTGTTCGGGAGATTGAAAGTACGGATTTTGTAGAGGAGGATTATAATAGACTCACTAGTTCCTCCACCATGATTGCTAGTGGGAATAATAGTCATCACAATAACAATAATAATGCTGATGATTATGATGATGATAGGAAGGATGGGGAGACAGAGACCAACACTAATCATCACGATGACGATGATGAGGTGGCGGCAGGCTGCTCCGTGATGAAAAAATACAAGTCAGATGGTAACAACAATAACAATACACCCTCGTCGTCCACCATGGTATTCAACCCATCCAACCGTGTGGATCTTATCAGCCGTACCATCTCACAACTTACACGCTTCCGTGCCATACGTCGACGACGGAATGATGAATTATCCGTTATTCGACGTACCAATTGTGAAATGAGGAAGGAGATCGAACAGTTGAGGAAAATGGTGGCTCATTATAAGACTGTGGGGAGTATGCCTCCTGGTGGTGGTGGATCATCAGGAGGGGGAGGGAGTTATTATGGTGAGAAGAGTAGTAGTACTGGTCCTGGTGGTCATTATCATCATCATCATCAAATGATGAATTCGTATTATCCACAGAAACCAGAACAAGTCATGATGATGGTACCTATGATGGTACCACAAAGTGCTGTGGGGCAGATTGCTGCGGGGTATGGTGGGGCTCATACTACTGGGCCTAGTCCACATCAGTATGGTGGTGGTAGTCAGCCATGGATGCCAATGATAATGGCTCCTCCTCCTCCACAACAACAACAACAGGCACAAATGACACCTACCATTACTTCGGGTGTCACTGCTACTGCTGTTGCTCCTCCCTTTGCTCAAGGGGGGGACAATGGTACTACTGCTGGAGCTGAAGGTGCTACTACGACACCCCCATCCGAGTTATCACAGAATAATAACAATGGCGATGCAACATTCAATGGTGAGCAGCAGCAACAACAACAACAACAACAACAAGCCCTGCCTCCAACAGCAACCATGCCAATGCCACCTACCCATCATCAGCCACCACCACCCATGTATTACCAGATTGCTCCCGCCATGGTATATCAACCTCATCCCGCTGCCATGCAGATGCAGCAGCAACATCATCATCATCAGTCGTATCATCATCAGCCACCAAACATGACGACTGCAACAATGGATGGCAACAACGTACCGATGATGAATACCATGACGACTCCACAACCTCATCATCCTTCTCAACAACCAGCTCAACCATCATCATCATCTCTACCGCCACCGCAATCATCATCATCACCACAGCAACAACCACAACCATCTACTGCAGGCAAACCATCACCACCATCTGGGAATAATAATGGTGGAGGTGGAGGGAATTTGGCACATTGTGCTTAGATTTGAGGGCACATTTGGGGATACTCCTTCCTCTTCTTTTTTTGGGAAGTTATATTTTGCGCAAGGAGGGAACACACGAAGAAAAAATAAAACAAAATGCTATCTTAAATGAAAATTGGTCCTTTTTGTGTGCGTGCTCGTGAAATTATTGGTGTTGTCGAAAAATACATAAGCTAAATTGAAATCAAATCTTGATATTGGACTCAGAATATAATATGTCATTCCATTCAAGATTGCATCATAACTACCGCCCGAGAGTTGTGAACGACAACGTACAAAGATTAACTCAATTATCAAGATTCATATATAGTTGCTTCTAGTCGTCTCTTTGAATCTAGCCAGAACAATACAGCCCATGCAAGTTTTTTCAAGCGGCGGCGGCGTTGGAGAGCAGCGCTTTGTAAGACTGTGTTTCACCTTGTTCGATCGGGGGGTGAGAACAATTATCGAAGTTGTAGCCATATGCCCAGCTTCTTAACAGGTTTGGCCTCTTGGTGCTTTGAATCCAAGCAGGGAGCAAGAGATGCGCTTCCCGAAGAAGCTAATAAGTGTATGCTCATCAGGATTGAAGTACAGCTCATTTAGTTTCTGCCAATTCATGGTGAGGCGTTCTCTCTGAGCAAAATTGCAAGATATATGCTGCTCGACGCAGTAGGCAAGGGAAGCACAGTGAGTGGCAGCTTTTTGTTTCCTTCGAGAACATGATGCGTTCCTGAATTCAAGAAGCAAAGTGACGCCTTTGATTGGGACATGTTGTTTAGTTGTTGTGAAAAGATAAATTGGTGGGATCCCAATCGCAATAAATAGAAGGAGTGCTAGTTAAACTCTTAGCCACTCCATCCTTTTAATATCCGTCCACACCTCGGCATACTTTACAAAGGCAGAGGTGGCATCCACAACTGCATTAAACGTGTTGCAACAATCTCAACAAGCCCATAAATCACGCTACCAGCAACGTAACTTGCTTTGTGAAATTCACACCCAAAAACTGTTCGCAAACGAGCTCACCAGGAAAATGACATCCATGGCCATATTTCAAGGCGATGATCTCCCTGTGCTTGCTCATCTGCAGCCGCTTTTCCTCAGGATTCATGTTTACAGGTACCCATTGATGATTTACAACCTCGAGAGACAATGAAGCACATGTCCTCCCCAATGCTTCATCTATCGTAATGACTGGCTCAATCTTCATGAACCCCGATGCATCTTCCTCGTGCGGCGACGAGCCCTCTTCCCGATCGGCCTCAGTTGTCGGGGTTTTTTGGCTGCTTTTGAATCTGGAGAGGGCAATGGGTTAGTTGCAGGTGTCATGCCAACACAATTGTAGTAATCCCAACTATAAAACGCCTTACAACAATCTGGAAGGTTATTGAAGAGGTAATATTGTGAATTGGTATTCATATACGCAGGCTCCTTTCCATCTGCAACGCATTTGCCGGATCCCCCCTCCCAATCAGGATAAAATAATGTGGCTGCACAGCCATCGGGATGATTTCCTATACATTTTTTATAATTCCAACTGAAGAATTTAGTACAGCAGGCTGCTAATGTGGATGTCATATAATAAGCAGTATTGACAGTCATGTAACGAGGCTGTTTGCCGTCGTTTAGACATCCTGATCCATTTGGTGACCAATCTGGGTAGAAGAGGTACGTTTTTTGGGGTGGAATTGGTGCAGAGGAAGGAGTACATGATGGCATGGAAGACGGCTCTGGTGACGATGATGGCTCTGGGGAAGGCTTCACTGATGGCTTAGACGACGGGGAACTACTTGGCTCCCCCGAAGGCTCTGGGGAAGGCTGCGATGATGGCTGAGACGATGGACTTCCGCTAGGTTCTGATGACGGCTCTGATGTCGGATTGAATGACATCGATGGGGAAAAGCTAGGCTCTGAAGAGGGCTGCGATGATGGCTGAGACGAGGGACGTTGGCTAGGTTTTGATGACGGCTCTGATGTCGGATTAAATGACATGGATGGAAAAAAGCTAGGCTCTGAAGAGGGCTGCGATGATGGCTGAGACGACGGACTTCCGCTAGGTTTTGATGACGGCTCTGATGTCGGATTGAATGACATGGATGGAACAGAGCTCGGCTCTGAAGAAGGCTGAGATGATTTTGAGGGAACCAAACTTGGCTCTGATGTCGGATTGAATGACATGGATGGAAAAAAGCTAGGCTCTGAAGAGAGCTGCGATGACGGCTGAGACGAGGGACTTCCGCTAGGTTCTAATGACGGCTCTGATGTCGGATCGAATGACGTCGATGGAAAAAAGCTAGGCTCTGAAGAAGGCTGAGATGATTTAGATGGCTGAGATGATTTAGAGGGAAACAAACTTGGCTCTGATGTCGGATTGAATGACATCGATGGCAAAAGGCTAGGCTGCGATGATGGCTCGCTCGATTCATCCACGACTTGAGAAGACACCGGCGTCGATAATATTGCGGCGGCCATGATGGCCACGAGGTGAAGGCGAAGGGATCTCATTATAATGTCTGTTGTTATTTGCGCTGTTGTTTACTCCGACAGATACCATGGAGATGAGATGGAGATGGAGATGGAGTCTTTCAAGTAATAAATCCACGCGCGCACAAGTTGCAGTATCTGGCAGGGGCTTAAGTACGGAGTTCCAAAGAGGCCCAGCGCGTTTGCAAAAGATTTGAACATTTCGCCCAGCGCGTTGGCTGAAGATTTGAGCATTTCTTTGTGGTGATGGACAGATGATCGGGTGCGCCACTCACTCATCTCCCTTCACCCCTTAGCCTTGGCGTGAGCTCTTTCTTGCCTTTCTCTTTTGGTTTGCTTGTCTACTAATGCACTCATGGTATTGTGCTGGGTTTTTGCCGGTATTGATTTGTCTAGATAGAAGTTAAGTGGCCGCCCACTCCCCACCCTTTGAACAAACAGGCTTTCCGAAAACATTACAGATAATAATAATCATATTAATTTACACTGCTAAGGTAGGATCAGTGCACACACTTCAGTGTTTTCACTGCCCTGCTAAATAACAAAGCACAGCCGCCAGGGGCAGCGGATATTGTGGTCTCTTTGGCATGTGGGCCAGGAAGAGGTTAAGAGTCATGTTTACAGGTACCCATTGACGATTCACAAACTCGAGAGAGAATGAAGTACATGTCCTCCCCATTGCTTCATCTATCGTAATGACTGGCTCAATCTTCATGAACCCCGATGCATCTTCCTCGTGCGGCGACGAGCCCTCTTCCCGATCGGCCTCAGTTGTCGGGGTTTTTTGGCTGCTTTTGAATCTGGAGAGGGCAATGGGTTAGTTGCAGGTGTCATGCCAACACAATTGTAGTAATCCCAACTATAAAACGCCTTACAACAATCTGGAAGGTTATTGAAGAGGTAATATTGTGAATTGGTATTCATATACGCAGGCTCCTTTCCATCTGCAACGCATTTGCCGGATCCCCCCTCCCAATCAGGATAAAATAATGTGGCTGCACAGCCATCGGGATGATTTCCTATACATTTTTTATAATTCCAACTGAAGAATTTAGTACAGCAGGCTGCTAATGTGGATGTCATATAATAAGCAGTATTGACAGTCATGTAACGAGGCTGTTTGCCGTCGTTTAGACATCCTGATCCATTTGGTGACCAATCTGGGTAGAAGAGGTACGTTTTTTGGGGTGGAATTGGTGCAGAGGAAGGAGTACATGATGGCATGGAAGACGGCTCTGGTGACGATGATGGCTCTGGGGAAGGCTTCACTGATGGCTTAGACGACGGGGAACTACTTGGCTCCCCCGAAGGCTCTGGGGAAGGCTGCGATGATGGCTGAGACGATGGACTTCCGCTAGGTTCTGATGACGGCTCTGATGTCGGATTGAATGACATCGATGGGGAAAAGCTAGGCTCTGAAGAGGGCTGCGATGATGGCTGAGACGAGGGACGTTGGCTAGGTTTTGATGACGGCTCTGATGTCGGATTAAATGACATGGATGGAAAAAAGCTAGGCTCTGAAGAGGGCTGCGATGATGGCTGAGACGACGGACTTCCGCTAGGTTTTGATGACGGCTCTGATGTCGGATTGAATGACATGGATGGAACAGAGCTCGGCTCTGAAGAAGGCTGAGATGATTTTGAGGGAACCAAACTTGGCTCTGATGTCGGATTGAATGACATGGATGGAAAAAAGCTAGGCTCTGAAGAGAGCTGCGATGACGGCTGAGACGAGGGACTTCCGCTAGGTTCTAATGACGGCTCTGATGTCGGATCGAATGACGTCGATGGAAAAAAGCTAGGCTCTGAAGAAGGCTGAGATGATTTAGATGGCTGAGATGATTTAGAGGGAAACAAACTTGGCTCTGATGTCGGATTGAATGACATCGATGGCAAAAGGCTAGGCTGCGATGATGGCTCGCTCGATTCATCCACGACTTGAGAAGACACCGGCGTCGATAATATTGCGGCGGCCATGATGGCCACGAGGTGAAGGCGAAGGGATCTCATTATAATGTCTGTTGTTATTTGCGCTGTTGTTTACTCCGACAGATACCATGGAGATGAGATGGAGATGGAGATGGAGTCTTTCAAGTAATCCACGCGCGCACAAGTTGCAGTATCTGGCAGGGGCTTAAGTAGGCAGTTGCAAAGAGACCCAGCGCGTTTGCAAAAGATCGCCCAGCGCGTTTGCTGAAGATTTGAGCATTTCTTGAGGCAGCTCACGTACCTTCACTACCATACTGCCTTGAGTGTGCAGACCGATCGTGGTATGAGAAAAATAATAACAGCAGCAGCACCGAAGCGGAAACGAGAAAAATAAAGCCACCGAAAGTAGAGCAGATGAGGATAGCATGCACCTCACTGCAGTCCTAGCTGTTACTACATCGGAGGAGCATCTAAGCTAAGGAATTATTGGTATAAATGTGCAAACGCAAACAAATGTACGACTCCTCTATTTTCTTTCTTTGATCCCTCTCCTTTCAGACGCAACGGCGGTTGGACTTTCAGCAGCCATCCTCTAGTCTATTTGATAGGGGACAGGCAAATCAAGCTAAAGGAAGCGATTCAAGCTGGATCTGAAAACCAAATGATGATGTCCCGTACCCCCTGTCAAACGAACAGGTCGAGTGGAGGGTTCCGCTGCAAGGACAAAAGTCCTGCAAAACAAAGCATTCTCGTGCATCAAACCATGCAGAAACTCCTCTCGATAGTCAGATGGCAGAGGCTGGCATGTCCTCTATACCTCGGATTTTTGAAGGGAGTGTTAAGTATGCGCCAACGAGATAAAAAGAAGAGAGTGAACCAAGATAAGTGCGCTCTCACTTAGAAGACCAGTACCATGGATCTCAAGATAGCCAACGAGCTCAAAAGAAGAGATTGACACCAAGATATGGGCGCTCCACTTAGAAGAACCATGGATCGAGCTAGGGTATCATCATCTGCAAGTAAATGGTTGGTTGTACAAATCAGTATTATCCACATAATCCATCGGGTTGAAATCATCGAAAGACACTGCAATTTCAGTCATGTGGGCTTGCATATTGTACCGTTTCTCATCTCTCGTGAGGTGGTCTCATTGACGGCATTATCTCCGTCGATCTGAATGATGTAGTCGGTGAGGAATTCCAATTCTTGCTCAGGAGTAATGGACGCACCACGGACACGGAGACCAAGTTTCTTCTGACTGAACTTGTGCGCACGGAGTTGATGCTTTATGGATGTAACGCCAGGAACATTTGTGATGAATCGCTCGTAGTTGTGAAGGAATTGAGCAGAAGTCATTGTAGTGGCACTTTTGGTAAGCTCTTTGTATTCACGGTAACATTCCTTGAACTCCGAGACATACTTCTGGTAGGGCTTTGAATGCTGTTCAGGAATAATCATCGCTGTAGCTCTACAAGATGTTAGTCCCTGCGGAGTTCCCCGTACATGTTTTCATTGAACTCGGTGACGATAGCGTTCCATACCTTTTGACCAGTGTACTGATCAGACTCAAATCGGGTCGCCGCTGGGCTAAAGGTGACGTGGCCGTTCAGTACGCAGGAAATGAAGGAGCACTGCTTGTGAAAGAGTTGACCATCTTCAAGAGTAGAGGGGTAGAAGGATGGATTGAGGACACGCACTAGGTTTTCGCTTCGGCAACCAACTTGAATTGGAACAGAACTGTGTCCATTCATAGGCCTTCTTCCAGTAAGGAAAGTCATCAGACTTGGGAATGACGTGCTTATTCCATAGTTCAAGAGGGGAACCCTTGGCAACCGTGGGTGTGTTGAAGATTTGACGCTTCAATCGCTTTTGTCTCGTCATATTTGACCTCACCCAATCCGAAAGACATAAAATTATAGAAGTCATCTGCTGTTAGACCAGATATGTCGACCAATCCTTCATATATCGGACCCCATCTGTTTTGGGAGTAGTGAAGGAAGCTTTCCAAATGTCGTAGACGTTTCTTGAAAACAGTGGTGAGGTCTCGGTCGTCGCCATCATCTGTTTCCCTTTTGAGCGTGTTGATCTTGTTGGGATCACGAAGAATAACTCGGACGTTGGCGGTGGTGGTGCCACGCGTTGGCTAGGGAGTCCTTGACTTTTTCACTATAATCCTGCACAAGAATGCATAGGTGTTCAATAAAGGCACGGTCCTTTCAGACATGGTGCTCTTGTAAACCGTTCACGGTAACCAGTGGCAATCAATCAACGTAGATATGGAGCACGGCACCAAATCAGTTTCGGGCTGTTTGTTGATGGCTGTACCTTTGGAATAATACTATCAGTCGGCTGCGCACTGCACTACCAATCTGACTGCGATCTGTCACTGCACGGCAGCTAATTAATCAAGGCTATTTGAAACTCATCAAATGACATTGATAACTTTGGCGATTTGTCTGAAGGTTGCGATGTTTGAAAGCAGATGGCTATGGTATTACTTAAAGAGGGTTTAAGCTTAAGCAGGCCCAGGATAAGAAATTAGCCCGTTTAAAACGTAAAACATGCACACAACCTACTTTCATTCTCTTCTACAATGAGCACGAATCTCCAATTTTCGCAATATGTGTTGTGTTCATGTTGGTAATTTCTCTGCCATCAAGGAAGATCAAAGCACCTGCACCGCCACCTAGGCTGAAATAGTAGCAAGCAGTGGTTGGCTTGCATATCTCCTCGACTATTGTTGCTCCCTTTCCATTATAGTCTGATCCACCAAGAATTGTTGCATTACCAGCTCCTTCATCCATCAGAGCCCAGTATGTACCCGCTTCGCCAACACTTATTTCAATCTTAACCAAATTGCTTCCATCTCCACATTTCAATGAATTTGTTGTTGAGCACTCTCCAAATTTGTGACTCACTGGGCACAAAGGTAATTGTGCCGAAACGATCGATTCGCCATTATACGTTGCGTTATAGTTCAATTCTTGACGGTCAGTGATAACGCTATCAAGGCAGCTGACATCTGCGTCTGAATGGTTCAGAAAGAGATAATAACAACCATTTGGAATGCATTCATTTACCACCAAAGTGGAGTACGACCAGTCAGCAGCAAGTTTCCATCCAGCGTAACGATCAAGTGTGTGTTGTTCTAATACACTCCACTCTGTATCATAATTGTATGACCTCACATTTAGTGTGAAAGGAGCTTCATTTTCTGGACATTCACAATTGCCAAAGCCCTTCACGTAATAGAACTCAAAGTCACCGCCCCTTGCTGCTTCCTTGCCATTTAACATTACGGAGAAGACGCCAGGAGGATTCAGCTGCGGAAATGACGGGAATGAATGAGCAGAACGAAAGAGATGAGGTGACGAGAAAAGCATGACAGTAGCCAAGATCTTACTCCATCTCCCCGACTATCATAGACGACGAGCTTCGTGCAAGATGTAACTGGAATGCACATCTCCTCAACAAACGTAGTATACATATAACCTGAAAGTGAGCCACTTCTCCACTTGACTTCTGAATCAACTCGCAGCTCCCAACTCGTCTCCTCAGGACGTCCGTCTGTAGTGAATGATATTCGCAGTAGTATTTCAGAAGGATCCTCACATGGAAACGACGAATAAAAGCTGTACACTCTGGTTGATCCTCCCTTCGACGCATCGAACGGCAACCCAATCGCAACAGCTTTCCCGTCACCAGAAAGAGAAACAGAATTGGCAGGGCCTCCCGGTACCCCATTGGAGAGCGCATTGTAGCGTTTGCCATCCCATTCATACATACGGATAGATTCATCGTTGGGCTGCGGAATTTCGACAATCTCTGCAACTGCTAGAATGTTTGCATCTTCGCTCAGATCAACCAAACAACTGCAAAAGAATTAGAAGTTAGTCGGTGAGAGTGTAAGTGATAGACAAGAATCTCCACGGAATGCAGATATACTAAGAACTCACCCTACAAAGTTGACCTTAGAGCTTTCTAAAAACTCAATCTCTCTCGGAATCCATTTAGATGATGACACATTCCATTCGTAAACAGCTATGGATGAACTGGAGCAGATGGCAAGGATTCTCTCTTTAATCACAACAGATTTGAGTGGCCATGTAACCCCCGATCCGTCAACAAAAATTGTCTCATGGAAGTTCTTTACTATTTCGTCGCCCAATGGCGCCCATCCCCATCCGGTGATTTCGTCCCACTTGTACACTTGTATTGTCAACTTCGCTGTTACCTCGTCCCTAAATGAGTTCATACAACCATGTAATGACCCAACAGCAAGGTAATCATCCGATAGCGAAACATAATAGCCTGGTAGAAAATAAAGAGACGCTGCTAATTTCCTTGACCAGGGCGTAGCGATAGTACTATTTCCTTTTTGCTCCCAAATCGACCCGTTCGTGTCTTTCGACAAAGTGAACACTTTCACATCTGTTGGATCCATATCAGCCCCTCCTATTGCTATACTATTGCCATCCTTTGCAATAGAAAGACTGTTGCCAAATCTTCCTCTTCCAACAATGTCTGCGCCTATTTGTATACATCCAATAGTGGAGCAGGTGAAGACACGAACTAGCCCCAACTTGGGTGCTCCTACTGCTAGAGTGACCGTCGGAGAAGTGCGCGGATTGGGCGCGATATTGTAAGCCTCTTGAGACATACTGATTGCCAAGCCAAAATTTGATTCGGGTGGACCTTGGACTTGACCTCGTTCAATCCAATTTGATCCCTCTTTGTCAAACAGGCGGACAATAGAAACGCCGGGATCAGCGACCGCAAGAACTTTCCCCCTTCCACCCAGAGCAACGGCGACACCCGATCTTGATGCACGATTAATTCCGTAGACTGGATCTCCACTCAACTC
Source organism: Skeletonema potamos (assembly GCA_036940105.1). Lineage (NCBI taxonomy): Eukaryota > Bacillariophyta > Thalassiosirophyceae > Thalassiosirales > Thalassiosiraceae > Skeletonema > Skeletonema potamos. The sequence goes on along the minus strand of JALLBJ010002852.1, from coordinate 12,575 downwards.
CCATTGATTAGATGCACTTTCACAGGACGGATATCCATTATCAATATATCCTTGGCCTGACTTTCCACACGTATTTTCGGAAGTGCTTCGACAAGTATTGTCACAGCAATCACCTCCATCGAAACCAAAGTTGATGTTGTTGAAATATGGGTTGCACTCTCCATTTGATGTAGGTGGTATTTGACACATCGTTCCTGAGGAGCCGTTCGGGCAGTCACCACAAGTGCCATTCAATTGACATACCCCTCCAAATTGGCACGGATTGGTGCTATTGTTACACACTGCGCAAAAGAATGAAGTCTCGATCAACTCTTTTCCTAAATCAGGCTGTAGCCGCTGACCAAATGCTTCATTTGAGGCAGAGTATCGCCATCGGACACTTAATGGAGAAGCAGTGGCATCTAATGGAGTGTCGATATGAATTGGCTCGCTAAGGAAGCTTGCTTTGTAATCTGTAAATTGTCCATGAAATTGGGAGAAGTATCTACCGAGTTCCTTCGTATCATTAATGTCTTTCAACCCCGGAAACAAATACTTGTAACTCAATATCCAGCGTACACCCGTGAATAAGATGATGTCAGTCGCATCGCTGAGCGTCTGATTATCACCACGACTGGTGTAAATCGGGCGGTTGTAAGCTTCTGCACCTTCCAGCCGATAATACTTGGACGCAAAGTAGCGACCACTTATGAAGTCATTGTCACGCGGGTCAATTTCCAACTTTTGACAAGGCTCTGGGTACTCACAACGCCAACCATAATGACTCGAAAAGCATTCGCACTTTTCTTCGTCACCAATTCTGATGCACTTGCCGAAGTCTCCGCAAAAGTTATCAATATACATGCAATCATGACATGCCAGAAAGTGCTGCGACAGAGGAACGATGCGCTCTTTTGTTGCTGTTTTGACAACCCATGGGGAAGAAGCAGTTGTCAATACGTCGAAATCGACAGATTTCTCAGATGCCGCATACCAGTTGCACGGGTCGAAAATATTGTCAGTGGTCAGAGAGAGGGTCCAACGCTCATCTTCATGGCAATATGCCAACAATGCTCCTCCAGCTCTATCATCTCTATAACTCAATCGTCCCCCAAAAGACTGCGTGTGTCGATAAAACAATCCAGACAGTGTTCCCAACATGGGAACTACCTCATCACCAAATTGAGCAAAGATTTTGTAACACGAATACTTGCCAGACGATTGCTTCGCAAAAATGATCCCCCATGCAGCGAACATGATCGTGAAAAGGATGATAAAGTACGCCGCCGTAACAAAGGATGCAGTTTTCGACTCCGTCGAAAGATGACTGACGTGATAATAAGTGTTGGATAATTTCTTTGCCTCCTTCTTTAGCTTTCGCCCCAAAAATCCCTCCTTCACCAATGAAAACACAACATCGTCAAGCAATGTTACAAATTCCATGGCTGAAAAGTTTAGTAACAAATCAAGGACTGTACTCGATTGCATAATCAATAAAAAAGTAACGAATAATCCAAGTAATCCCTCAGTGGCACGTAACACGATGGATAGAATCCACTTTGCAATGGTCGCCCCTGGAAATGCGCGGGGCATATCCTTATCAAATCCCTCTCTCAGCAAGTTGACAGCCTTTCTTACATCATCTTGAGTGATGATAGCAATCACAATAGCCAACGTTTCCGTGATTCTCACTGGCGTCTCAACATTCGGTGGAAGCTTCAAGGGATTCCTTGTATTTTTCACATCAATAATATCTACTGTCAGTATTACAAAGATAGCAATTTGAAGTGAGAACACCAAAGTTGCCAAAACGAAGGCACGACTCTGTAAATGTGAGTAAATGACAAAGCTGAAAGTATCTTCGGGGAGACATTTCTGGGTGACGTTGCCCTGTGGGGGTGTTATGATGGAAGCTCTACGGAGTGCCTGGAACTCGCTCTTATTCACGTTGCTTCCATCGTAGTTGCGATAGCGATCTTTTTCATCGTCGTAGTCGTCAATTTGAATGGGCGAGGAGCAGCCTCCTTCTTCTTTGCTCATTTTGACACAATCATCCAGCTCAGTGGTGGCAGCAGCTTCTTCATCGGTCGTCGTGGCATTATTTTCGGCATAATCCTGCGGACCAGCAACGTTATTATTATTATTATCGGTATAATTATCCTTAGCGTCGTCGGGCTGTAGCCTTCGTTGCTGCTCTAATAATTGCCGCCGTCGGGTCGTCATGTTCAATGTTAAAGCTTAAACTGCAGGTGGTTGAGGAAGCATGAGTCAGGGAAAGATGAAGCAAGAGCGACACAAGCCCCCAATACCACTCCGACTGTGCAACGTCATACCATCTCTATCATCTAGTAGTACCTTGAAAATCATCATCACAGCATGAAGCCAACACATGAGTCGTGGAGGGTCGCGACTCCTGCTTAGTGAAGCCTACAGTCCGCTATTACCTGCTGCATGAGGAGATTGGTACTACAAGTATTGAGTTCAACGTAAAGCATTATGTAGGGCAATAGCCACTTTTGGTTTGGCTTGACTTGAAGTGAAGAGAAACTAACAAAAATGAGTGCAACAACATGCTCACTCTATGTCTGGAACACATCCCCATTGGAGATAATACCTATCTGACTCCATATCGTCATGAAAGTTGCAAGTCTTGTATGAGGCGGTGGTTAGCCAAGGAATTTCTAGTTCTAGGGGGTCATTGTGGTTATGGCATGTCCTCTCTGTCGTGATAAATTGAGTGATGGCGATGAGGATATTGTAGCAATCCTTGGTCGTCAATTGAAACCTGTACTTTCATATGCAGCATCATTGGAGCAACAACATCGTGAAGGTTGACGACTTAACACTACATTGGCTGGAGGAAAACACCAACTATTACTATGTCTATGTCGAGGATGTGGAGCTCGAACCAGAAAGTAAAAGTAGATGGATGGAATTTCATGAGATGTAAATGTAGCTACAAGTTTTATTACAGCTGTGGCTGTTCCGTTGGTAAACAAGGGACGATACTATGAGAAGGCAGTTGTGAGCATGTGCAAAAAATACGGGAGGAACAATACAGAGTAATAGAGAATGAGGTGAATGAGTTTTGGAGTAGTGACAATGGGCTAGGAATAGTATGGTTATTTCTATCAAATGAGCAGGGTCTATGACTCCTTGCAAAAACAACAAGTAAAGATGCAGTTAGGGTTAAGAGTGCCTTCTTCGAGAGGATGGTGATATTCTGAGTCCTGAGTGGGGACAGTTTCTCCGATAGCTTGCTTGACCAAAATTCACCGATCCCGGCGGCGTATCCCCTTACAATTCCGTGGCATATGAGTAAGAGCAGGACATATAACGTAGTGAAGAGTGAAGAGTTGCTCTTGTGCAGTCCTCGAATTTCCGTTAATCAATGTTAACATTTGACTCGGAGAGCTGAAAGATCTCGTTCATAACTAATAAACATTATTTTTACCTACAGCTCTGGACCAAGGCTCAAAGCACCAAGTGACTTGAGATATCTTACCACCGGGTGAAATCCTCCGTTGTTGCGTTCAGCAATATAGAGCGGAGTGGCACCATGGCCACCGTGGGTACGACTATTCAGATCTGCGCCATGTTGTACCAACAGCTCAACTACTTCAGTGTGCCCAGAAGCAGAAGCAGAATGCATCAATTGCCATCCCTCTTCATCTCGCTTATCAACTACACGAGCTCTTCCTGGAATCTTTTCTCTCTGGTCATCTTTCGTTAGAACACGTTCGATGGTATTTATATCTCCAGCTGCCGCAGCCTTGTGCAACTTGGAGCTAGACGATCTTTTGAGAGGATTGAATTCAGGCTTGGTCCAGCCCTCGGGATTAAGTTGCCGCCAATGAATCTCTTCAGGACTCTCACGAAGAATGTATGGTGGCAATGTAGCTGTTGCAGACTGACCTCCTTGCTTCTCACGTGCCGCTTCTTTGTATTGCTTTTCGACATTGATTGAATGCTCGACGTTATGTCGCAGTGAATGTCCAGTGGGCTCAAAATGAATAAAGAGCATGGCGTAGAATCAACCTTTAAGAGGAAAGGGTCGACCATGAATAGTCGAGTGAGACTCAAAAAGGAGCATATCACCTGGAGTTAACGTGACATTATGAGCAATGCCTTTGTGATCATATATTTCAAGGGGCCAATCCTCGTCCACATCTTGTGCAATATTCACCATGGCCGATGCCACCAGTGGTAATCTATCGACGTGTGGAAGCAATACAGCTCCTTCTTTATAAACTCGAATACCATAAATCGAAGTTGGGCTCAAGTCCTCCCCAGTCCATTCCTCAATGGAATCTCGAGCTGCATCCCATAACTTCTTCTTCAATTGAGATCCTCCTCCACGCAACCTGGGATCTTCAATCGGGACCATATACGTAGGTGCATCCCATGAATTAAGGTAGGTATTCCCTATCGGCCAATTCTCACGTACCATATTCAAATGATTGTCATCCCAAAATTTGGTAGCCAATTCCATAACATCGTCTGGAGCACGAGTCTTGTGGAATCCCACCTCTGTATAATTCTGCATGCTCCTCGGCTGACGTTGGTTCATCAATAGGCGGTCATATTCATAAATGTCACAGTTTCCCCCTGCAATGTTGGACGAGGAGTGGCCCTTTTCGGTAAGCTTGATGCGCTTGTAATGTTCACGACATTTGGACAGGTGATTGTTGTAGAACGCCTGACGATTACCAAGTGGTTGTATTGGCATGTTTTCGTATTGTCGAGGTTTTGGAGCAGATGTGTTTGTGTTGTGTGGTAGCCATGGGTAGTTGGTGGATATACGTTTGAAGATTGGCATGGATACATCGATTCCATAAGAAGAGGTTGCATCGTTGTCGATGCTTGTGCTGCTGTCAGCAGCAAAGGTGAAAATGGCTGGAGCAGCAACACAGATAACATGAAGAACAGTACGCATCATTGTTGCTACTTTGCTGCTCGTCGATTGATAATATAATTTTTTTGTCTTTGATTTCATTCTCATTGCAAAATAACATTGGCAGGCTGCTCGTCTCTCATCTCAAGCTCACACATCCGCTCATGCGGAGTTCGCGTAGGTAGAACGAAAACCGAAGCCCAAGCTCTGTCGTTTCTGTCCCGCTCAATCACGAGATGAGACCCTGGCTTTCTCGCGAGAAGAGAGATAAATACTCATAAACTACATAAGTAATAAAACTCTCTCTACATAAAGCAAGGCGGCGTTCAAAGTAGCACGGTACGTGGTATATGATGATACAATAATAGCCGTGAGGATTAGCACCAATGACGATGATATTAATAATAATTATAAAATATACATAACAAGGTCAAGCCCAAAGCCTACAGGTGGACGGATGGAGGTGGTCGTGTAAGGGTGTTAGAGCTGTGACAGGTAGACGTGCCGTCCTATATAAAATGGGAAAGCGGGTCGGGAAAGCTCAATAGGAACCACCTAAGATGGCCACCCTTCGACGCCAATAGCCAATGCAACCGATTTGACACCCCAAATTAATAACGCAATCGAATTGTCACCATGACATCCAATAATGAAACAGTACACGTCTCCTTTGGGAACACAGCCAATCACATTACATCCCACCTGCTCAACCTGCAGGGCCTTGCTGCCACCAGAAGATCCAGCGGTACTGGCGGCGATGAATCATTTAACGAGTCTCTTTGCGATCCATCAGTTACGCATGACATCGCCTCTGCGAACTCTGATTACTATGCCTCTGCAACATCATCTGCAAGAAATAATGGTCGCTACATGTTCGTTCCAAGGGCGCTGATCATTGATGGTCGAGATTCATTCGGCGTCCCCTGGGGCAGCAGCAATAATTTTTCTACTGGCGCCGCAGAATCTCCTGCGGCGTGGAATGGCAAAGAAGTGTCTCTATTTGAAACATCCAATCACGATGCAATCTTTGCCGGCAATCAATCCAATCGTCAGTCGACACAAAATAATTATAGTCAGAAGCGTGGCATCATGGAACAACCGAATATTATTTCCGCTACAGTTGATCCACTCGACAGCTTTCGCAATTCTGCATCTGTCATCGGCCTTTCGCCTCAATTCTCGCGTTACAACGCTGAGCCACCCGCTTCGTACAATTCGGGCCTGTGCAGCTCCAATAATAACAATCGTCATGTTCAATGGGATGACTTGGACGAGGTAGACGATGACGACGGCTGCGGCGATGATTATTGCTATGGACGACAAGATCGTCAACAAATGAAAGAGTTGCAACGGAGGCAGTTGGAGAGCAAGAATGAAGAAATGAGCAGCGGTTTCAATGATATCATGGCCACGGCTTGGGAGGAGGCGTTTTACGGACAGCAGCAGCGACAACGGCAACAGGACAATAATGAAATTGACGAAGCTGCCGCTCCCCCACCCAATACATATGCTTCTGACACATCATCAAGTCCCAACACCACCAACAATACTGCAGCAGAACGTATTATTTATTGGCATGATTATTTCATGCCTCCGCGGCCAAATCCATCTAAATATCAGGTCATACTCCCATTTGATACGGATAATTTACTTTCATCATCGTCGACTGATGGTTTCAATAAAAATAACAACAGTAACGATGCATGGTCATCGTCCTTCGCTTCCGGCTATCATCCTGGGTCAGGGGGTGGATATATTTCACAATCGTGGCGTGAAAACATATTGTCGGAAGGATTGAGAAAGGTTTTAGAGGGATGTGATATAGTTAAAGGATTTAACTTGATGGTGGATGGTGGAAACTTTTATGGTACTGGAGGTGGAGATCAAGATGGTGCATCATGTGGTGCAAACAAGAATGCCAAACAACTGACGCGAATTATGGCCGGGGGGGCATTCTATAGTGGCTTGGCTGCATCGTTTTTGGAAGAGTTGCAAGAGGAATGTAAGTCGGCAGGTAGACTGGCTATTCTTGTCGATCCAACCATTGTTGCTACCACCTACGACAACAGCACTAGCAGCTCCAATAATGAGATGAATCGAGTGGAAACTTTTCGCCGAAGATTAAATGCCGGGTTGGCTTTACATGGACTATCTACCAACTCTGATGCGTTTTTACCGGTTTCAATTGAAGGAGCTCATCGCGCACTCTACGGCCATGACAATAGAAGAACGACGTTGTCTTCACAAAATCGGAAGCTGTTTGAGGGAAGTGCTGCCGTTGCATTAGCGTTGGAGTCATCCACTCTCTTTTACAGACTGCGTCGCGAAAAGCCATTATCGAATCATCGATACAATCGACGCAGCCGTCTTGGGATTCAGTCAGGATTTTATCAGGGATGCAGTGGTAATAATGGATACATTGATGACGCAAATGATCCATTTGCTACCGCTTCAACATTGACATATCACGAGTTTTTGGCTTGTGCTAGGCCCTCGTCGGACAGAAGGCGGTCTATTCTCGAGATTGATGCCCTCCTCAGGCCACTCTCTCGTCCTACAGGTGGTGGTGTAGACATCGAATCACTACCTGCTAGGAATGGTAATGCAATGTCACAAGTGTTATTGCAGCTCTCAGTGGCGGGAATCATTGGTGGGAATAGTAATCAAGATCATTTTGGCGCATTGCATCAGAGAATGATGAAAGGGACAATAATTGAGGAAATGAGATTGGAACAGGATCGACGTCGTTCACGAGGACGTTCTTCTTCTTCTAGGAGCAAAGGACCTGGCGAATGGATGGAGGATATATCCACAAATGCTGCTGATGGAGGAGGAATACTTTCTTCTCTGTCGGGAAATGAGATGGCTTTTGGGAGACGTACTGATCATCACCATTTTGCTCTATTGACTTCGCTTCGACCATCAACTACTGAATCTCGACGCTGCGATTCTGCAGAGGGTAGTGAGAGCAACTGCATTACATCGGCGTATCTGCGGCCAATCATGGAAAGCATGGGGATGAAATATCGTCCCGAGGTGAGCTCGGGTTTGGTTGTTCGAGATTCGGTAGCACAATTAACTGGAGTAGGCTCGTATTGGGGATCAGTCTTTGCCGAGAGGTTTCCATCAACTGCAATAACGGGAGGAAACTCTGCAACGACGCAGCAGCAAAGTGAATCAGCCACACTATCGCCTACAGAAATTGCGAACAATACACCGATTCTCTCTATTCTTGGAAATTCCACTCGTTCATACCCCAGACTCAACTCCATTTCGACAGGTTTCGTGGATTCCATGCATTCTCGTTCAAATAAGGGATACTTTTCTCGAGATGTGATGAGTGGTCTTATTCCAGAAAAGGATGACTGTGAGGATGCGTTGGAATATTGTCGAGAGTTGGTAGATGTCTATGAGCCACCCATGGGCAGCGGATTGGTTGTTGGAGAAGACGAAAATGATGACATCGGTGCTTATTTCGACGAAGGTGCCTAAAACAATATTGCACAATCCGTACATATAATAGAACAATGCCATAGTTTGTGTAGCGATTATATTTCATGCGAGTTGAATTGCTGAGATAATTATCACCTCGATCTCGGGAGCACACTTCTTCTTCAATTTGGATGCATCTGGTTCCAGTGCGAATTCTGCACCATCTACAATACAATTACCATAGCGGTAGCCGCCTGGGGAAAAGAGCTTTCCGCTTTTGGACGTTTTCTGCTTGCCCTTCACATTCCTTCCGTCAGCGCTCCACCATGGTCGTCCCTCAAGGTGTCACTTTAGTATTTGTTGGGTTTTGGTACGTATCAACGTCCTCTTTTCTCAGCGCATCAACTCTGACAAGGCGCAGCTGAATGAACAAAGCATTGCATTTTACGTGATATTAATCAGAGCAGCAAGATGGATTGTGTCCAAACGGCACCTAAACGATGCTGGCAGGCATAGTGCTTTGCGATGCGTCACCTCTATCTCCGCATCCATCCGTAAGTTTCTCTCAGGAACGCTTCAAAACAAATACTTCCTACGAACAAGCACGCCATCATGAACGAAGGCGAGGAGGAAGAATATGCTGCTCGTACTTATCAAGATCAAGAGAGCATTCGCAAGAGAGTTGAGGACGAAGCAGCGGTAGCGGTGGTGAGAAGAAATTGCATCTGCTTCATTTAACTCGCCATATCACCGTTGGACATCAGCCACACCACCGCTGTTCTTTGTGATGGCACAGCATATTCGACCGCAGCTAGCGCAAGAAGGCAAGCATCTGCAGCAAAGATGAAACGGGAAGTGTCGAAAGACGACAGTGAGCTATCGCCGACAAGAGTTGCGCATAGGAGGCGGAGAAAGAGATGCTCAGCTTTTGAGTGCACATATCATTCATATCATATCAACTTAGGACATTAGGCAAAATTGGATTAAGGTACGTCTAGACACTATGCATTGAATGGGTCTTCATACGCCGAGGGCAGAGCCAAACAGCGTGAAGTCGGGACCACGGGAGAGGGCTTCTCTCAAGTATGCCAACATTTCAGGCAAGATATCGAGATAAATACTTCAAGATACGACTTCATGTTCTTCGTCCGAGAGTGATGTGTGTCCATCTCAATCCATGGTTGTGTAGACTGCTTCGCCATCCAGATCCAGCTAGTCGGCGGCGTAGACGTAGATACATTCCTGTTCCTCACCCCCCAAATTGTATCCCCATCCCTGTTTAGTTAAGTCTATTTTGGTAGCTGATGACGACTATTCCACCATCGCCGCATCTCCACTCCTTTATAACTTTCATGAGAATCACTTACAAGGTAGGAACAGAGAGAGGAGAGAGAGAGAGAGAGAGAGAGAGGAGTGCTTAGTACGATGCATGCTAATGCTAGTGCTAGCTCCACCTTCTTGCTTCCGACACACCACACCTTTTCTTCTACAACACTCAAGCTTCGCTGCGCTCGGCTCTATGCGAATCTATTTCCCAAATTGACAGTTTGACCAAAGTATCGTTTCCACCACATAATGGCATGAGGCATGATACGTGGTACGGTATGGATTCGGCGATAGCGAGTGTCCCTATGGACACTCGAGTGTCGAGTGTCCAGGGACAGTCGGTGTGAGTGTCCCTAGGGACACTCGCTATCGCCATGAAACTGCTAAAGTTTCGTGCGTTGGATCGCCGACGTGACACCATGTATGACACCAAATGTGACGCTATGTTTATGTTCAAGGCCTTTAGAGATCACATCAAGAGCCATAATCGGACGTGACACAAATCCACTAGAGGTCTCATCTCATCCGGTGTCTCCAGCCAAGGCGCAAAATATCAAAAAAATCAAAATTGAGAACCTTTCTCTCCTCTTTCTCGTGATTTGCGTCCGTAGCCTGTGCGTGGTGGTTTTTCTTATGTAGTACGGTAAGAAGTAAGAAGTCGACCATCGCAATAAAAGCACGAAGATACAAAAAGTAGATCATCTTTGGTTTTTTGGAGTATTATTATCAACCATGGGATGCGCAGGAAGTAAACCGCAAACAACTGTAAGAGGGGCAACATATTTTTATTTTATTTTATTATTATTATTTTCAGCTTCGGTGATGGGAAATATTAAATAATTTACTCTCCGCCCCCGTTTCGCTGCCTGTTATGTCGAATCTTATTGAATTAATTCACTCACCTCATCATAATTGCATGGCCCTGTCTTTCTGATCTCATTCAGGCGGCCCCCCAAGCGGCGGCCCCGAAAACGAAGTCGACCGCTGCTAGAAAGTTCGATGGAGAGTACAAGCGTGGCAAAACGGTGAGTTAGCCTCTTTATAAAAATTAGTATTGTGAAATATTCACCCACGTCTCTCTGGCTGGCTTTGTTTGGGACTACATATTTTTGGTGCAGACGCATTGTCGGTGAAATAACATCCGAAGGTCTTCAGTATCGGCACCAGTGGTGAATGGCAGGCAGCATTGGAAGATTTTTATGGGGGGGGGGGAGCAATTTCTGTTTGCCGAGGAACATATCTGATAATATTATAGTTGCAGCGATGGGAGAGAGGCTTGATTTTCGACATCACTGGATTTTAGAGGAAGGGTGGATCTTATGTTATTTGGGGTGGAATTTCGACAGTCTATTATTTCTACTATTTGCTGTTTGTGTCTGGCTTGTTTGTGTCCTCACCAGTCTCTCAACGCCTTCATTTATTCATTATTAATCCTACACAACATAGCTCGGCGAAGGAGCCTTCTCGGTAGTCATCGAAGCCACCAAAAAAGACACCAATCAATCGTACGCTGTTAAAGTCGTTACCAAATCCAAACTAACCAAAGAGGATGAAATTGCCCTCAAAGATGAAATTCAAGTCTTGAAGGAATTGCAACATGAACATATCATTCGATTGTATGATGTTTTTGAAGAGAATAGTTATTGGTATTTGATTACCGAACAGATGAAGGGAGGAGAGTTGTTTGATCGGTAAGTAGATCATTGAGTATCCACGGACGAGCGAGTGAATGAACGTAATGAAATGACATGCGATCATTTGGGTAATCGACGCTCGGCGAGTCAACACGAGTAGAATCTGGGGGAGATAGATTGGATTGAATTAGTTTTTTGTTTTCGCCACTTGGACCCCCCGCGCTCACAATTAGTTCTTACCCATTCATTCACCACACCAACAGCATTGTCTCCAAATCATACTACAACGAAAAGGAAGCTCGTGACGTATGCAAAATCCTATTTGATAGTATTGGATACTGTCATGAAAAATCAATCGCCCATCGTGATCTAAAACCGGAGAATCTTCTCCTCCTTTCCGAGGATGACGACTCTATGGTCAAAATCGCCGACTTCGGTTTTGCCAAGAAATGTCTTACCCCCAACTCTCTTACTACTCAGTGCGGAACTCCCGGATATGTTGCTCCAGAAATTCTTGAGGGTCTTGCATACGATACCAAATCGGACATGTGGTCTCTCGGCGTAATCATCTACATCCTCCTTGGTGGATACCCTCCCTTCATTGAACAAAATCAGAGAGAGCTCTTCCGTAAGATTCGTAGGGGACAATATGAATTCCACGACGAGTACTGGGGATCCGTATCGGCGGATGCGAAAGATTTAATTTCCAAACTGTTGACGGTGGACCCCGCGAAGCGTTTGAGTGCCGAGCAGGCCTTGAAACATAAATGGATGGTGCAGGATGAATCTGTGTTGGCTGCTGGAGATTTGGGAAAGAACTTGTCCGAGCTCAGGAAGTACAATGCCAAGAGGAAGTTCAAGGCGGCGGTCAATGCTGTTATTCTTGCGAACAAGATGACTTCCCTTGGTGTCGACTTCAAAAAGAATTTGGATTAATGAGCCGGTTGAAAAAATCCTTCGTCGTTAGTGTGATTGTGTTTTGTCAGAGAGGAATGATTATGATTGTTGTGAGTCAGTATTCTTGTGGTAGTGATTAGTTTGAGTGGTTATATGGCTTAGATGAATGAGTTGGTAATAATGCTGGCAAGCAAACTAGCCTGCTTGGAGAGAGTCCAATAAAGATCAAGTCAACTTAATAATTTCGGTGTTGTTAGTTCAGATATTTGAACCAAGTGGTTTACTAAAAAATTCCTTTTGTCTGCTCATTGCCATGTTATGGCATTTTAAATAGGACACAACGTCCGTCCGTTAAACGGTGCGGCTTGTCACACATTCTCAACTGAAAAATTTATGCAACGGCAATGGGTTGT
>JALLBJ010002850.1:20124-35516 GCA_036940105.1 Skeletonema potamos | reverse complement strand
ACGCCACTACTATCAGCTCCTGAAACTGAATAGGAATAGGAGTTGCGTCTTCTTGCAGGTGCAGTCCCAGAGGGAAGAGGAAGATCAAGAGGCGGTGGTGGCGGCGGCATGATGGGTGCTTCGTCTCGTACTCGTAATGCCTTTTATGTTAAGACTTTTATGTTTATGTTTAGTTGAAGAATCGGTAATGCTTTTCGGCTCTATGATAAGACTTTCATCTTTTCAGTTGAAATGATCGTGGAGGTGCTGTGCGGGAATTTTACTTCTTTTGTCGCATTGGATTGGGTTCGCACAAGTTGAGAGTGAGAGGAAACGGAATCGGAATCGGATTGAAAATGCTGTTTTTTTTGGTACTCCGAATAGCGACTCCAAACAACTTGTTCTCTTTTCGCATTCGCACTTTTGTCGCATGGCATTGGGTTCGCACATTTGAGAGTGAGAGTTAATCGGATTGAAAATGAAAATGCTGATGCAGGGCCGGGCTTTTTTTGCTACAATACAATAAGTATCTGCATATGTTCTTTCTTTCTTCTCCTCACTCAACGTCAACGACGCTCCCTGGGAATAGCTCAAATGCACACCGGATTCGAAAAAATCTGTGCTCAGCATGTTCGCAACCCAAATACTCGATGAGAGATATGCTGGCGAGGGTGACCTACGGGTCGCCAGACCCCTACCATCACCATCAACCTTGGCCTTCTGGGGTTCTTTCTTTGGCTTGCCACCGCCTTCTTTGTCTTGGCCACCCACCCCACGCACCCATTAATATTCCCCATAATCATTTGGTATCATCATGGAAGACGATATTGATATTTTTGTCTACACCGGCGGCAATCAAGACGTGCCATATGATGTTACTCATGTTTGTATCGATCAATCTGTCAACGTTATTCCTTCGCGGGCATTCTTCGGACGCTGATATGTGGTGTCTGTAGATACACACGATGGGATAGACAAAGTCAAAACATCTGCATTCCAAGGATGTCGATCTCTGAGAGGAATAAGATGCCAGGCGTCAGGGAGATCGAATATGCAGCATTCAATTATTGCACTGCCATGACAAGTGTGGAATTCGGTGACAAGCTTGAAACAATTGGTGGCATCGCATTCCATGGCACCTCTCTGAGAAAGATTAGAATGCCGTCTGTTAGGACTGTTGGATTGTCCGCGTTTCGGCATTGTAAGCAGTTGACCGATTTGGAGCTGTCGGGCGACCTTGACAATATTAATCACTATGCATTCATTCGCTGCACCTCTCACAGGCGTATTGCCATCCCGTTGAAAGACGACATGTTTCTTCTCTCTACCGAATAGCGATATTCCCAGTTTGATCAATGCGAAAACCTAACAATAGTTGATCTTGTGGGGGGAATACACAAACCATCTCCTCGTTGCTGCTGGAGAGTTGGAAAGATGAAATGAAGCAAGAAATTGGTCGTATCAATCAGGTGCTTCCAAATACTGATTCATATGAAAAGACGGCAGAAATATGGGGCTGGATTCGATCAGTCATTGATAGAATGAAACACTACAAAGTTGAACACGACACACTATTGAAGGAGGACATGACATAACTCGAACTCGCTGTTTGGAATGCCAAGCTTGACGAGAAAGAGGAAGATAATTCAATCGAGGGATGGGCCAAGAGTGATAATGTAGACGCAAGGAATGAGCAACGCATGACGTCTGGTGCATGTATCGTGATCTACAATGTTTTACCTTTCCTCCAATTGGGATGACACTGTGTGATCACAAATACCAAAACCAGTAGTGAATGCACAAAGAGCTATCCATGCAAGCAAAGAAAAAATCCCTCGAGGAATATAAGATGATTATGAACTTTAATTACCTAAACTTTTCTCAATCTCTTCTAGAGATTTCGAGTGCATAGTGAATATACTCGGCCGTAGCACATGGTCGTTCGGACTGGTGGGAACCAAAAATTCTGTTGCCACATGGTCTTCCTCTTCGTTGGGTACACTTCCGGGCGCTGCACCAGCAGATGATTGGGCTTCGTCGTAGTCGATTTCTACTTCCTCTTCTGCTATAGCTATACTTTCTTTTAAGCCTTGGTCTGCTTCATCATTCATTTGTCGTTCATTCGAGAGATGGTGTAGCATGTCACTCGTCAAGAGGGAGGCTGTAGTGTCGTCCAAAAGGCAGCTTTCCAACAATAACGCTCTTGCTTGGCGCAACTCATACGGCAAATCGTTAACATGAGATTGGTCATCGGCTTCTTTTCCTAACGATTTTGTCTTCAAAGCATTAACTTTCTGTCGTGTATTGGGTGAAAAAGGATCATCACCATCGGACTCATGCATAATTGAACGACCCTTCCTCTCCTTGCTAGAGCTGGGGCTACTACTTTCTTCTAGTAACAACTCTTCCACGTTGTCAAGCAGGGAGCCGACTTCTTCATCTTCTTCCGGCACCGTGGTGAATGACCCTACCGAATTGGATCTACTGCCCATTTGTTCCTTTGACTTCTTTTTCTTCGATTTATGCCTCATGATCAACTTCAAATCATGTAGAAAGTCCCCAAGAGCCATATTATCCCCAAATTTACTTCGGTCCTCCGTGGGTCGATATCCATCTTCCCATTCCTCCACTGGGAAGCAGTAGAAGTGAGCAATTGAAAACCCAAGCATTTCAAGGCAAATGAGAAAATTCTGTGCTTGTTTGGCATATTTTTCCTGATCGTCAACTTCACTATTTGTAAGTGCTTCCCCGCCGCTGCTGAGAATATCGGTTGACTCGGCAAGTAAACTGATAATGAGACCTTGCCAAAACGTCATGAAGACTACACCTAAACATTAGAGTGAGGAATAGTAGAAGGAATTAAAGTGAGGATGGGGGTGAGATGGGTGCACAATGCAAACAGAGAAGTGATGCATTTCGCTTTTGTATATCTATGAGACGGGAAGCTTACCCTTGATACAAAGAAACTTTGGAAATGGTCGACACCTGGAAAGATATGATGAGAAAAAGCCAATCGTTAGCCAAGTTTCGTCTTCTCGGCATCCTCAAAAAACAAAAAAAAACTCCCCATGTTCCTAAGAGTAAAAACTCACCATGACAAATCCTCCGACACCGCATGATAGAAGTTCAATAATCCACTAAACGCCAAAAAGACAGAAACATTCTCCGCAATAATCAACCAGAACTGAGGTGTACAATACGCAATCATCCCCCCACCAATATAACTGCATACATCACTACTATCGTCATCCACGTTCAACAAACCATATTCTCCACCCCCACTTTTATCAAATGGATTCCCCGGACCAAACAACGGACCATGATAATCCATCTTCTTTAACGTAAACTGCGCCGCAGTTAACAACGGCCTCAAAAATACAAATTGCATCGCACAAACCTGACACTGCAACAAAACATCATCCGCCAACTGTCGTTTCTGATCACTACAAACAATCCCATGCCCCAACCTCTTCCTACAACAACCAAAGCATCGTACCGGGGGTGACAAATGATCGGCATGTCGTGCCAATAAATCCACCACCGCATCACGATTACCCTTCCCCAATACGGCAATTAAAAAACTCAAAAATTGATAAATGACATATGCCTCGTATAAATCCTTCAGAATGGCAAGATACCCCTCCATCACTGGTACTACTAGGCTTAACCAACTCGTGATGGAGTAAATAGGGCACATCCATAATATTGCCAATATCTTCCGTTGAACGAATGGTTGTTGAAAATTACGCAAGTGGGATGTCATATGCCACATACTGATTAAACAACCCAATAAGGTAAACGTTCCAGCGAGTTGATATACCATGAAGGAATTTTCGGTCGAGAATTGATCCTGTGTGGTGCGGATGTAGGATGATAAAGTCGCTTGTACCGAATTGACTTGTGTGTTGATTGTATTTTGGGCATAATCTAATGTGGCGTTAATGGTACGTTGAGTTTGAGATAATGTTGTTTCGATATCGGATTTGGTGGTGTTTAGATTACGTTCAATTTCGTATTGTCGCCGTTGAGAGTCTTCCTCGAGTTGTTGGAGTTTTTGAAGAACGTCCGAGTTGGAGACGGAGTGTTCGAAGCGGGCGATTACCACAGAGTGATTGGCGAGCGTGTCGTTGACATAGGTTAGTTGATGATGTTGTGTGGACAGATCTGCCGAGATTTGTTTCACGTTGGAATCNCGTGTCGTTGACATAGGTTAGTTGATGATGTTGTGTGGACAGATCTGCCGAGATTTGTTTCACGTTGGAATCGAGAGAGTGAAGTTGTGATGAGAGGATGGTGATTTTAGTTTGTAGGTAGTACGAGAATGCTGCACTGGCTGCTGCGGCGAGGAAAAGCGGTAGAATGAGGCAGTTGGCTATTGATCTCCAGCATGACCCTCCGGATGATGAAGACGACGATGATTTGGTGGTCCTAGATGATCGGAAGCCTCCCTCTTTCTCGATATTGTTGTAATTGTCGCTGCCATCGTCATAGTGATCGCAATGTGCCACGTCCAGAAGACTTTTGCGTTCATCACTATCGCGGCTGGTGCTGCCGTAGCGTTTCTTCATCTTCTGCCTATCAATTAACTTATCTTTGCTGTACAATAAAACCTGTCTGATTGTTTGTATTTACCAATAACGACCACCAAGCACGAGGACCGAAGATTTTGAGAGAGGAATTCGCAAGATATGAGTATGTGTTAGCAAAAAAAGTAACAGAAGAAAATTATTGACACCTCTCGGCCAATATCCATCCATAATAAAAGGCACGACACGTAACGGAAAGATCATTGGATAATAGCGCAAAAATGCCCTCGTTGAGACTCTTTCAGTGGACGAAATAATCACCTCCCCTGTTTTGTGTGTTGTGTAATATATTTGCTCCTTTCATTAGCATGCCATCTCGTCTTTCAAAAAGCTAGCAGCCAAGAACAGCGAATAATCATCCCTAACTAATAAATAATAATATTTTTTGTGTGGTTACACATCTCGGCGGCATCAAAGAGTGGCACCTCTTTGGAGGACTGACAACATATATAACAGCCACTAACTTCTTGCTGCCCCCTCCAAAAAATAATTATCAAAAAAGACGCTTTGGAGAAGAGATCACATTCCCACCAGATCTTCTACCTCCTTTGGTCCCAAAAAATTACATAACTTACCTTGCCAAGTATCTCAGAGATTATTCTTCTTCTACCATCATAATATTTTACCGCTGTAGGACGGTTTCCTTTCTTCGTTTTCAGTGCTTTGCTTTGAGATTCATCATCGAACTAAAAAATAATCTTCTCAATTCTCAGACACGCTATAGATAGACGCAGGGAAGAGGCAAAGAGAGAAGTGCTTGACTTGGCTCTTCCTTGCATGCTATGTCGTGCTGCTCGCTTGCGTCTTGATGTGTGCCCCTTGTTGAATAGCGGGTGGCAAATGTTCACAGAATAATAGTGGAGAATGATGCTGTGTGCTGCAGATTTTGGGTGAACTCTCTAAAATTGTGGTAGTAATAGTAAATTGGGAATTGAGTTTTATAAAACGATCTGTCTGCATCTTATTCTAGCCGCCTCCGCTTGAGAAAAGGGAGAATCACGTAGCTCTTTCCTTGCACTCTCCTCTATGTCCATCATATTTGCCTTCTGTGCTGCTTTTACGTTGAGAGAGCCACCCTCCTCATTCTCGCCAAGTTTGTGGTTTTCCAGACAGCAAGTTCTAGTTGTGTTCATGTCCTAGTGTTATTTGCTATGCTCAGCTTTGCAGTGTTCCATTCCGATTGATGACAGACCATAATCCATCGCTGTACTGCTTCAGCCTTTTCATAGGCAGCGGTGTTGGGTAGGAGCACCTGATTGATGCGATCAATTTTTCGAAAGTTTCCAAAATGGCCCCCCAACGCCTGGCAGGTCTAACCCTCTCCGAGAGTGACATCCTTAGTATGCATAGTCTTCATTTTTTCTATTCCATCACCATCACATGCATCTCCACAGACAACAAAAGGTTCTTTGATGTCCTTCGATGGAGCTGTGGTTTCGTGATAAAACAGCGTTTGAGAGCGGGAAAGGAGCAGGACAGACCACCCCACGCCCAGCCGCCGGCTGTGAGACCTTCCAGCTTCCTCCCTCCTACCCTACATCAATAAAACTACTCCTCTCCTTTTGGGACGTTAGCAGACGAATAAAGGTAGCAGAGAAGCTGTGAGGAGTGATGGTCTATGCACGTAAGGACAACATCTAGCGTCCATCGGCTCTTGTGATGGCTGCTCACATGATGACGAGAGCCAAATTGATTGTTTTTCGCTTCATCACGCTAGTTCTAGCGTTTGATTTTCTACTCGCGTTCTCAGTAAAAGAGAGCAAGAAGTCGTCATTCTTTCGAACGGTCACTAGCTGGTTAGATGACGAAAACATTGTTTGGAGACAACTTACAGAAAAAGTCTTTCCTCGTGATATTGACATTCGCAATCCGATAATAGAGGTGGCAACAATATCTCCTCCCTCCACATTGTCATTGTATTATCTACACATATTGCAATCACCAACGAGTATAAATCACTGTCTGTCTCCTACATGTACACGTGACATGACAAACTATGTACAGTATTTGAATGCTCGGAGTGGAATAATAGAACAATCATCAGCAGAAATAGGCTCTACTAACACTACCAAAATATCCATCATTCATTTGCATGAAGATGTTTGGTATTCGAAAACAGATATAATTCAATGCCGATTGCGTACTCGACTGTTGGGAGGAGGTGCTTACCGTAAGATATATGCTAGGAAGACAGTAGCAAAAAGAATTGATGCAGGGATGGCAATTCCGTTTCTGCAGAAGCACCATCTTTGGTCTGCAACAAAGGCACGTTACTATTATGGACTATTTCTACCATCCAAAGGTGGCAACAGCAATAATGAAAAATGTGATGATGAATTGGTCGCTGTTGCAACGTTCTCAACAAAGCGCAAAATATTACGTGGGGCATGTGTAACACGATCACATGAACTCATAAGATTTTGCAGTCAAGCCGAAACTGTAGTAATTGGTGGTATTACCAAACTAATACGAACGTTCATCAAAGAGCAGGAACCGGTAGATGATATAATAACAGTTGTGGATCGAGATTGGGGAACAGGCGATGGTTGGCATCCAATTGGCTTTGAAACGTTACATGTGAGTGCTCCACTGTTCATGGTTGTCAAGGATGGTATTCGACGACATTTGGTTGGGGCGGGTATTAAGAACAATAACGATGTTCAATCATTTGGTTCAAATGGAAATAATGATGTATCAACAGGACGGCCGGGTATAGAAGAACATGTGTTAGAGGAACTTGCAAGTTTGAACACACACGAAGAAGTACTGAATTGTCTTGGGCATTATGGATACTATCCAGTGTACGATGCCGGTGTTGAGAGACTCATCATGGCTGTGACCGATGCTCAAAGTTCGGCCGCATCATTATCAGGAGAAGTGTTTGCGCAATACTTTGGATTACAGGCGGAGTTTGTCCCTGCCACATACGCTGCCACTTATCGGACAAATAATAGTGGAATTACATCCATATTGGGCCATGTCATGGCTCAGACTGCGTCATCTCTTTACGGTCGATACTTGTCTGAAATTATAACAGGGAAGGCAAAGGTAAATGACTCAGTCGAAGCGAGATCGAATATAGATGCATGGAAGGCTACGGGAGGCGTTGGAAAGATCGAAGCACTAGTCTACAAAGTACCGTCTTCATTAGATCCGCATGCCTTTGTGGAAGTGAAGGAGCGCTCAGAAGGGTGGTGCACGCTCGGAATTGTGGGAGGTACCACCAAAAGCATTCGTCATGGAAACTTCAAGATGGTCGAAGGAGAGAGAGGTCGCTACATTGACTCTTCTGTCATGGCATATGAGTATTTGCGGTCAATGGCAGCGATGGCGTTGGTAGGATTAGAATACCGTCGTGCTCATCCCGATGATGATGATGATGACATGTGTGGCGATGATAGCGCTAACTCAAATCTGTCATGTTTGTACTTGGGATTTGGTGCTGGTTCACTACCAAGATTTATGGCGAATCTGGTTCCCAGAAGCAAGCATGTAGCGATAGAATTAGATTGTGGTGTCGTTAGTGCAGCTCATCACTGCAAACTCTTGCAGCACTCTTCGTCTACCGATAGTGAACCGATTGAATTACAACTCGGAGATGCCTTGACCTACAGAAGGTCTGCAAAAAGTGATCCTTTTGATATTGTCTTTATCGATATCTTTGACGATGAAAATATATTGCCGCCAGAGTTTTACTCACCAGAATTCTTGGATGACGTGGTGTATCGTAATCATTTGGGTGGCCGCCCCAATGGTATTGTAGTCCACAACTTTCATACGAACGGGAAAGCAAGGAGTTTTCAGTTGATAGATGCAATAAAGAGTTATCGGAGTATCTTTTCTACTACGATGACAGTAGAGTCTGTTGACAGTCGGCACACTGGCGGAAATACAATTCTATTGGCTACGAACAAAAGGAGGCTAGATGCATCGTCAGAGACATTGTCGTGGCGACTTGCCGGAATGATGGCTCGGCAATTTTCCGGAGTTCATTTTGATGTTATTGGTAGAACAACACACAAACTCTGGCTATCTTGAAGCAACAGATAGCATGTCAATGCAGGCGATGACGCTGCTCATTATAGTGTTAGTGTCACATGATGGAAGAATGCTTTGCATGCAGCCGCCCCGAGCTATATATCGCACGCCGCTTCACTAGAGCCGCAATAGCAAATAGATGAAAGAAGGCCGACCAGCTCTCTCGACTACTCTGCGTCATCCGATGATATGCGTTATGTGTATACATTCGGAGGAGAGTTGCTTCACATTTCCTTTTCTTGTTGGAGTCATCTACTTACTTCATTCATGTGAAATTCAGCAAAACAAACGAGCACAGAGCACAATAAAACAGCCAGCATCGATTTCCAAGGGTGGTGAGCAATTGATTCCCAAGGGTGCACAATAAGAAAAGGAGGAGGTAGAGAAATTAAGTATTTTAGAGCAAGAACATAAGCAAATCTTATGGTGACTTTCAGCAAGCAACAAGGGCAAGACTTCTAGGATCGAAAAGGAGCAAAAAGAAGAGTCCACTCCGGTTAGTACACAGAGAGACACTGGAGCAGCAACATAGCATCTTGGTCGGCAAGGGTGTGATGAGTTGGCAGAATCCACCTCATGCCTGTCTGGCATTCATCCGACCAAATCCTGATAGATAGCGTAAGAGACCACACGATGTCGTCTCATTCTTCTCTAACACATGGTTATTGCATCATTCACCTCATCGTAGGGCATACGCCATCTGTTGCCTCGGCCCATAGCCGTAGGTATCACTGTGAGCCTTTGGAAGAGTACCAAAAAACACAACTGATGAGTCATTTCAGAAGTATAGTGGATGGATCGATCGAGCAATTGAAATGAATAGCGGTGGGAAAGACGAAGGTAGCAAAACTACTAGTGCAAAGCGGATATCGAAGAAACTTATGGCATCATATCGCGAGGCATTCGAAAAAGCAATGGAGTAAAGAATATGCAGCTACCAGAGAAGATGGGTGCAGTGAAGTTAGCAGCAATGTTCAAAGCTGGCAATATCAGCACACACAATCAGCGCCGTGCACTTCTCCGGCACCTTCGGCACCATTTCGGGAAGTTTGCTTTTGATGCTGAGCATAAAGTGCAGATGTTATGTGAAGGTCATTCTGAAGTCACATCTGGTTTCATCATGTATGCAAAGGTCGAAGGTGAAAAGAAGGAACGAGTTGACTTTCACCAGAAGAACATCACCAAGGAAGTGGCTGCACAACTTGCTCGTGAACTAAATCACCGTGGTATTGTTGATCCGACGAGAATCTATTTAGTTGATGTAATGGGCGGCGGCGATCATGGCAAAGGGGCATTCATCTTTGCGGCAAAGATTGCTGTTGACTTGCATTCCGAGAGGGATCCGAATGAGATCGATTGGGAAGCATCTTTTGATTTTGAGATATCAGTTGCCGAAATTATATGCGGCAAAGATAGTGCGGAAATTATTGAGCTAACTATTAAGGACAAGCTAACAAAAAGATTGAAGACCATTGCAAAAAGAATCCGACAAAAGATGATGTTATCATGTACGTACATTTTGTTACTGCTGCAGCTCATTGTCATGTGGAGTTGGGGTTGAACGTGACTCAAAGGTACACCTAATGTGGAAGCACGTAGTTGTAAAGATGCTGTTGGATGGTGGCTTATTCCACAAACGTGAAGATTGGGTCGAGCGGTTGCACCAAGTGACGAGCCTGATTCGAGAACAGCATCGTCGCATGAAGGATATGGTACTGCGCTGCGTTTCGATGGCAAGGCTACATTAACAGCAGACGAATCCGGAAGTCGTATCATGAGTGGGTTGCTAAAGTTGATGCAGATACTTGTCGCGGACCACACAACAACTACACAAAAAAGGAAGACGAGCTCAAGAAGGAGCGAGAGACTAGAAGGCTTGTCGTACTTAATCAGTGGGAGGATAACAACCACGACAAGGCGTACAAGCAGCAATGATATGATATTGATGATAATGTGAGTGTGCTGATCAAAGAATAAATCTAAAGAGAGAAAGGATTAAAAAGAGAAAAGAGAAGGCCAATATCCTGGCGGGAAGAGTTTGGTAACGTGGTGCTTTTGCTATTGTACTTTTTCATAGAGACCTTTTTCTGTCCCAGCCACTTTTCATTTTGCCCGCGAGTCCAAAATTCCCCCCAAAGTGACGACCATGACGGCTCGAACCCCCCCCTATGGCCCTCCACCACCGATGGAGTTACCAACCCAAATCATTAACAACAAACGTAACCAGTCTATGTCTACCAATAATGACCAAAGGATTTATTATTATCTTGCGAAACCATCCTTATTGGTGCCTTGACACATCTTTTATGTCCGTTGGTGAAAATAACGAACTCGCCCGCTACACAACAAGTTTTCGCTGACCATGTGGTCCTCTACAATGCTACACACCGATTAGTTAACGATAAAATAATACGACAATAGTGGGTGGCGGATTCTCGACTAGCGTCACCGTGAGGCTAATCTATTTTACATGTCGCGGTGAGATTTCTTAAATCGGCACAATCGACGGTGATGGGAGGGGAGAATAACAACAATAATAGAGTAGATGATAGTCTACAGTTGCACGAGGGCCTTGGGACAACGTGATGTGGGTATCTTTGGTGTCTATCGCTGCGTATGGTTCGTTCATATTGCCATCACTGCGCATGATTATTTTGCCTCGAGAGACAAAAAAACAACCGTTGGGGGTTACACTGGGAGGCAGGGAAGATTCGATTTACTCACAATGGCAAAACAATTTGCGAGCGCTTTCAATTCCTGTTATTGTCGGTGCTGGTCAGAGCTCAAGTTTACTACCGTCCGAGACCACAAAAGGACTTGGCAATACTCGAGCGATGACACGGATACTGAATGATATCAAAATCAAATAAAAAAGTCAGAGTCTTCAGTTACTATGTCCAGTACACCGGAGACAGAGTTGGAAAGGGAACGCCGATTGAAGGAAGAAGCCGAAGGAAAGGCTGCCGAAATGATGATGGTGACGCAGCAAGTTGTAGAGTGTCACTCGAAGGAGGGGTCTCCTGTGGGTATCAATCCCACTGTTGCCAAAGTTGCTGGTTTGGTTCGGTCAACACCCCAACCTGTTGCACATCCTAGTGAATGGGGTGTGTGCGATAAACATGTTAATGCAATCATTCATGGGTGCGTTACTCAGTTGGCCGAGGTTTGCTTCATACGACAAGGACTTGCTCGTCGAGTCATAACAAAGTGGAGACATTATGATGGTTCGAGGGTGATCCTTTGGGACACGACCAATCGTGTCCAAAATACGAAGATGGCAGCCTGCAGCGAACAACATGGAGCTCATATTATGGTACGAATTGCTTCAAGGGTGGAGTAGGCAATCAGTTCTGTGGCTGGTTAGTAGCGTGGGATTTGTGGGGAGGTGCTGTGAGTGACGACCATTACAGTAAGGACTCGGGCATTTTACAGGAACAAGACAAATATGCAACAACTAACCTTGTGGATGGCGGAATTATTGCATTTACCAATATGCAGGATAGGGGATTTCGAACCAGTTATGCTGCGTGGAACGTAGGGAAACAAACTGTAATTCAACCACCTTTTGCGAGGAGTGATAAGCGATTCACAGGGCGCCAAACAGTCTATTCTGGCTTGATTGCACACGATCGATCTGGAAATGAAAGAGGGGTTAATGTGAGTAAACGGTCGGGGTTGATAAAGCGTGGATTTCAAGAGTGGATGTCAGCGAAACGATTTAATATTGCTTGGTTGACATGGTCGTGTTCCAAGCAAACTTTATGTACAAATCAGTGTTATAAATACAATAAACAATCAGTCTCCCTTGAGTTCAAATATGCATATATACATATATAGTGGGTTCATTATCGAATAAATTGATGTGCTCAATAAATAATAGAGCAGCAGCAAACACTCTACTATTCACTCCGTCTCCATCCATCCAGGGAGGAACAGTTGAGGGAGCAAGACCCACGTGCCTCCTTACTTTCTTGGTGCATCTGCTCACTAGGAGGACGGTTGTTGATGCTATGTTGATGCATATCCAATGAAGCCTACTTGGAAGCTTCGCGAGGAATGTAATGTAGCGAACATGATATCAATTCACTCCTCCTCGTCACATCATAACACCGGTCAAAAATAATAAGCAACATGGCGCCTCAGTATCGATGCATCACGTACACCACGCACTATCCTCTGCCACCATTGTCGTATTGATGCATGCACCGATCACATTGGCAATTGTGCGGTTCTCTCGTCATCGTCTCAGTGTTTTGTATGATGAATTGGAACAGAAGGTACGACTGGACAACCATCCATTTCGTGTCTGTTGTGTTCTCATACTATTTGCATAAAATCGACGGCAAATACGACGCTGCCGCCTTCAAATATGGAATCAGCGTGAAAAACTGAGTTAGGGAGTAAATTAGTTTGCCGTATGGCGAAAAGTTGCCGCTGTAATAGGCATAGACGAACGAGGTGCGCAAATGCTTCATTGTGCCGATGTGTGTTGTGTCAAAATTTTGGGAGGACCCATTTTGGAGTGCACTCCGGAGTCCATGGAATGCACTCCGGAGTCCATTCTTGCTACTCCAAAGTACTCGGAGTACATAGGAGTGTACTCCTATGTACTCCGAGTACGTTCTTACATCGGAGAAAATTGGCAGGTGTACTCCTATGTACTCCTATGTACTCCAATGTACTCCAGACTTCAATCCGTTACCCAGCGAGCAAGCCCACGTACAATCCAGTCAGAAAAATGTCGGGTTGGTGCAGAGAAGAAAAGACGTCATTTGAGTACCGCTGTGTCCGACTCTCGCTTCTCCTCCTCCATCCAAAATTCAAGTGAAAAATGTGGCTTGTTGATGGGGTGTGTTGCTTCCCTCGTCAATAAAGCAGATCAGAAGCAAGAGCTACAACAGTCATCATCATCAATAATGCAAATGCGGCTGGGTGGTCTGAAGAAGATCTTTTACGCCACGTCAATCATAATACGTCCAGTTGTTGCCGCGTTCAGCATCAAAAGCATGACGACGTTTACACAAGACAAGCATAATGCCTCGTTCACGGGAGAAACTGCCTCTTCATTGGCACACTTGGTATCGTCAACAGAGAGGTTTGCAGCGTCTCTAAACATGACTGTAGAACAGGTCGATGAAGCCATCAACGCTCGCAGGCTGGCATCTGCGACGCTCAATGAACAACTAATTGCATTTGAGGAGGACAACAAAGAAATCATGACAGCAGCAGAAATCGGGAGAAGGAAACATCGAATGATATGTCAACATCGTTTTCAAAATTTTCGAAATGCATTCGTTTGCAAAAAGTGTTGGACATTTACTCCCATTTGTGTTTGTCATCTCTTTGAACATCGGGAGAGTAATGATGATGCAGAAGGTGATAACAAAGCCCCGTTGCCACAAGGCGTAGAGAAACTAATTGTTTGGACGCACCATGATGAATACGGACGGACATCCAATACGGGATCTCTTCTGCCACTAGGACTAAGACAAACTCATATTCTCATGAAAGGATTACTCGAACATGAGGAGTTATTCAATGAGATATTGTGCCAAAAGGACTTGACCTTCGTTGTCCTCTTTCCAGACAAAAAGAGTAATCGAGCGTCAACAACAATAACAGATCTGAAACGAATCATCACAGAGACTTCATCACGCAGCCAAAATGATGACAATAACAAAGGTGGAATTGTTCTCATATCTATCGAAGGGACGTGGAATACTGCCAGAAAGATGGTTAATAAACTCCCACCACACGTGTTACGTCTTGATCTCAGTAACGAGATAAGACTCAATTTTACAACACCCGAAATTAACGATGGGGTTTTTATTGATACCAATGTCACTATGCCCAACGAGTTATCTCCGTCATCGTCGTCTCCTTCACTACTAGCACCACTTAGACGTCAAGGAAAAGGCGCAAAACAGGACTGTGTCTCAACAGTAGAAGCAACGATCGTAGCATTATTAGCTCTGGGGCTGTCTGTAGAAGAAGCTTCGTTCATTCTCAACTGTGCGAGGACAAAAGTGAAGCGGATACAAGAATACACTGGCAAAACATACCCGAGGGACTGAATGAGCGCGCTCGGTTGTTATCTCATTATTCATTCGTTATCAACCTCCTCTCATTGCTGCTATCAGCTTGCAGAAGCATCCAATACTTCGCCCACCATCCACTCTCGTCAAAACTTTTCTCAAGGAATCCAACTTTGTACCCTGATAATACTTCAACACTGGACGTATGACTGCTATCGGCAAGACTGCACGCGAATGAGTTTGTTTCGATGCTGATCATTGCTCTGCCAGTTTGCGTACTACTGGGGACTGCACCCCATCCGACGCACAATAGCACGCCACCTGGATGTAAGACAGCGTTATTGGCATCGTACTCCACTGTAGGAATGACGTGACAGGGAGAGCCGCCTTTGACCATATTCGTTGATTTGATTTGAATCGATTCATTTGTCGCATTTATCAAGCCAACGACAACGCAACGTCGTGATGACCAGCCGGAGAAAAGTTGAGTCAAAGAGTTTATGAGCAGCCATGCCTCGTGGTCCAGATCATGAAAATAATGCGGCATGAAGCTGCCCAAAACATTAACTCGATCGTGGCAATTCTGAATAATGCTTTCCTCGTCATCGTCCAATTCATCTAATTCGTTCGGAATATTCAGGCTTCCAAAAACATGGCCACCTTGATTGGCTTTGATGCCTTGTAAATCTGTGCAGGAAGTTAGGGTTAGGGTTAGGGTTAGGGTTAGGGTTAGGGTTAGGGTTAGGGTTAGGGT
>JALLBJ010002850.1:0-14366 GCA_036940105.1 Skeletonema potamos | reverse complement strand
ATTCTTGCCAGTTGGCGTACGCGGAGCAGCCTCATGATCATTGGAGGTACTAACATCGAATCCATCAGGTTGTTCTGGGGTTTGCAAAATCGACGCAAAAATTTGTTCAGCACCCGATTTGAGTCTTCTAGTTCCTTCCTCCGCTTCTGCAAGTTGCACATTAGCATCACTGATGGAGAAGCGGGAGAAAGACTTCATCCCCATGCTTCTTTTATGAATCCTAATACAACGTATATCGACAAGGTAACTTCGATTGCGCATTTCCCCCCCTTCCGATGTTGACGATTCTGTCGACGAATAGCTTTCTAGGAGCATTTCCACTGACTCCACGAATATGCGGACATCTCTGGCGTGTGATTGTGAAGTTGATGTATCGTCAGTATTATGTTCTGAAGAGTAGAGATTTGCTTTGGCAAGCACCCCAGATTCTGAAATCTGGCGCATTCTTGACACCCCTGAGGCTAGCAATCGTCCTAGTGCTTTTGCTAACTTTTCCACGTCTATCAGATTCAGGTAAATCGCTCCAACATTTATGGATACTTTTCCAGCACTAGTTTCGTGAAGAAGTGATGAAAAACGATCATCTATAGTGTCTTCAATATAACCAGAGTGCCCACTTTCTCCATTAATGTGTATCTGGAATGGTTGAACAATGTTTACAAATTTCTTTTTCGCACGAATGAGGAATGTCAGATCATTTTTGTCTAACCGTTCACCCAATCCATAAATTTCCTGTGCAAGCATGATGTTGATGTTTCCAATATCTACGTCGACATCAGTCTGCATTGATTGTTTAGGTTTCGATACATTCATAGTGAGTCTTCCGGCATCGAGAAGGAGGGCGCCAGCTTTGAGCTCCTTGCTAACAGGAATCCACAATTTTGGAGCGCTGATGTCAAGGCTAAGCGAGAAAGATGTCGGGTAGAGCAAAGCAATTTGGGCTCTGTGGGCGCCCGGCGTTGTGGCATTCTTTAACTGGCTGATGAACCGGCCGACGTTCATCACGCTTGCACTCCAGTCTAAAACGAAAGCCGCACATTCCTGATTCCACAACACTGTTGCGGGGTGTGCAGTTAGGTCTAAAGAAAAATCTAATCCATCTGCCCTCGCAACTGCTCGGCAGACAGATCCATGGAAAGGGGGGGCTGTCAACCGCGACCGAGAGGCCGAAGGCTGACGAATAGGAGCCTCGTCTAATTCGCAAGACGACAGGAAGGGTGCCGAAAGACTAATATCAGGGAACACGCTCTCATCCATTTCTACTGTCAGCACCTTGCTTCTCGTTCCTGCCGAAGTAACGAAGTCGAAAACATCAAATTTCGCTATGTCGAAGGTGATCTCGCTTTTTCCACTCCCTGAATCATACGAAGTTCCTTTGAAGTCAAAATTTATCGTCACGCCTTTCATCTTGTTGGATCTATCGAGCAAACTCAGTGTAAGTCCGCATAAGTGTAGCTTGCACGTTGTATGGGTTGTTGGAGCTGGTGATAATGAAACATCATCACCCTCATTTAGTAACGTAGGAACACCTAATCTCTCTTCTTGAATTATAGAAGAATCTCTTCTAAGAAGCGATGACGTAAAGGCATCATCTTCCGAACCATAAAACGAGATCGTGGAGCCAGTAAGCGAGTTGAATAGCCGGCGACCCACAGAAGAGGAACTGCGCCTCCGTGTGAAACTAGCCCTGATAGATTGTGTACTCTTTGGTAAAGACAGAGCTTCAAAACGCCGAGCTACAACTCTTCGCAAAGCCAATAGATGAAACGAGATCAGAGTCTCAATGGGGAGCAAACTCTCTAGCCGAAGAAGTTTCCTACTTTCTTCTGTTGTCAGCCCACCGTGAAAGCCGCTTCTTTCACTTTCACAAAGAAGGTTTTTCATAACTAAATCGATGTAGGCTTTGCGACACTGAACGATTTGCTTTACATCCGTCCAAGATCTCGACGTTGGATTGTGTCGAACGCACGCAATAGCATACTGCCACCATTGCCGTGGCATACGCAGTGGTGACTTCGACGGTCTTTGACGAAGCATGGTATCAAATCTTTGCTGCGCAAGAACGGCATCCTTTAAACGCTGGTATTGCCGAAACTGCTGCGGTGTCAGATTGATGTCAATATTCGACGGTAGGATCTCCACAAAATAAAGTGAGTCATCATCGTCCCCTTTGCAGAAAGTTGTGTGCATTGTTTGCGACAAGTTTGCACAAATGTAGTCATGTTCATCAGCGGTGGCAGCATCGAGTTTAGTGTCTTTGCAGGAGAGAGACCTTTTGGCTTCCACACCAGGATCCATCCTACATGACATTTGCTGCATTGTTTGTGCGATTCGCTCCTGACAAACTGATGCCGAGAGTGTCAATCGACCAGTGAGCAAATCACTTTCCGAAATTAGAAACGGTGGTCCATCATCCCAATATATTGACAAGTCTTGAATATCAATCTTCTTTCTCTTCGTGTCGCTATTGTTTGATGTATGTGTATCAATACTGCCTGATGATTCACGCCTCGAGACATTCCTTGCAGTTAGACTTTTAAGTGTAAGGCCAAAGGCAAACGCTCGTTCATCTGATATCTCCGGTCTCGGCGAGGATAAAGTATTGTCTTTGGATCGTTCCAACCCTCCCTCTGGCACCTCAAAGCGAATATGCACATCGCTAACTGACGAGACCAAATTGCCATATATTTTTGCTTTGAGTTTCCTCTTCAATGCTGGAATACGCGCTTCCTTTTTCTTCGTCTTATTTGACTTTGTTTCATTACTCCTAACAGAGTCATCAATAATAAAGTCTTCTTCCTCAACACCAACATCCTCTGACGAACTATACTGCCGTCTCCTTCCACTGTATCTCAAAACATCCCCATTTTCTCCATTACTTTGCTGTTGTTGCATCTGCTGCTGCTGATCTTCTCCGGGTATACGCCCCGAAAAGAAATTTCGTTCCAACCTCGCCAATGCCGCACGCTTTGCCCGTGTTCTCAATGACAATGATGAATCCACGCCTCCTCCATAATAGACCCGATTAGCTGTCGTGGGTAATAAAGGCACACAAATTAAATGCATCCCCCGAATCTCCAGTGATGTTGGTTCCTTATCTAAATTAGTCCACGGGATGTTAATTTGCAATCTACGTGCCCAGCAGGACAGCACGCCAAATCCGGATAGACCAACGGCGCTGAGGATATGACTCCCGATGAAATCCCCGTCTAATTCGACATTATCAAGTTTTATTTTCCCTTTGATGGTGGATACTTTGAGTTTTTCTTTGGAGATGTTGAGGACGTATTCTCCTACGAGATCCTCCAGGACTGATAGGGAAATAATAGGAATATGGAAAGAAAAAGAGTCAATTTGAATATATCAATTATATCATCACCTCAATTTTCGGACAAATTTAGAGTGAGGATTCTCACCTGCTGAGATGTACTGCTTCACCATTTCCTATTCTGCTACTTCTCCTCAGAAGACCCACCCCGATCCAGGACAAACAAAACAACACACCTCCGCTAATTGCAATCACAATTGTCTTAAATCCTCCAGATCCGTCAAGGCAGCGGCCAGCTATAAAACCGAGCCGACATTTCTCCTCTCATAATATGCTACAGAAGATTTTTTCCTTTGTTTTCCTCAACACAGCATTTGTCGAAGCAAGTGTCGTCCCTCCGGAGGATGGAAAAACGTTACCTCTCTATACGTCTCCTTCCAATTATTACCTCTACGAAATAATTCTCCCTTTCTGGGCTTTGAGGGGGTGAAATAAGAACTCGCTCAGATAGACAGCAAAAAAAAATGATGCACAATGATTTTTTCCACCTCCATCTCTCACAGTATGTACTTGCACAGCCACCTCTCTAAAAAGACTATATAGCCTGCAACTGATTTCTTATTAGAGGTCACTACGCTAATAAAAATAATAATTATAACAACATGCCAGCAGTGACGACAACAGCCGCCCCAACGGAGCATGACGCCCCAAATCCCAGCCAAGCAACAACGTACACCAATGATGACGATACACCACCTCTGTCGTCCACCTCCAGCAAACGACGTCGTATTAACATCGATGATGCCAATGCTGCTGATGTAATGGTCATTGATATCACCGACACTCCTTCATCGACGGTGGCAGGTGGAACGAAAAATAACAATGCTGTGGTACCAGTGAAACGAGATCCTGCGGCATCACCAAAGAATACCAATGACGACGACGATGATAATGATGACTCGGATGTAGAAATCATCTCACCATCTCGACTCAAAAAACCGGCGGCAGTGACGACCAACATCAACAACACTGACGACGACGACGACGACGACATTCAAATCACGTCGTCAACTCTAACAGCTCCCAATGTGGTGTTTCCACACCATCGATCTCTTTGCGGTGTTTATAAATTCACTCCTCCTCTATCATCGTCATCCATCAATGACAATGCTGCTGCAAATAATAATGATAATGCCAAATTCTGTCCCAAGTGCTTTTGCCTCCTCTGTGACGTTCGTGCGTCGGATTGTCAACAGTGGATATCTAACACGAGTCATCCCGCGGTGGGGCCACATTGTCATGCCCACAATGGGGATGAGAAGTGGATCAATTTGATAAAAGCCAAACGAGATGCTGCTAGTCGACCTCCTCCACCCCATAATCCATATCAAAGAAGACAAACTTCGACAACAACTGCAAATCACAATTCTGCAAACAATAATTCATCCAATCATCCACAGATGGAACAACTCATTCATAACGAATTTTTATCACGTTTGCTAAATAATACGAATAATGACAATGGTGATACTACTGCTACCAACAACAATAATAATAATAATAATAATAATGGCAAAACTAAAGAGGAGCGAATAAAATCTAGAAAAGAAATGAGGATTACGGAAGTTTTGGCGGAGAATTTTCAAAAAGCGTTGAAGATTCATGAAGTGGGAAACAACAATACTGCTGATGCTGATGCTGCTGCAATGGTGGATTTGACATCTCCTTCCGCCACGACAACAGATAATCCAACAACGGATACATCGCATTCATCATCATCAGCTACTACTACTACTACTATCCGATACAAAATGGAAGGTGACATCCCCACCCTCTCTCTAACCAACTTCTTCGTCATGGGAATCAAAATTGGTTGGCCTTATCCTACAGTTATGTCTCCCCAACGACAAATGGCCTTCCATCTCATCAAGGCACTCAATTCCTCCCAACACGTAGTCCTAGAAAGTCCCACCGGGACGGGGAAAAGTGCCGCAATTTTATGTTCCGTCTTGGCATGGCAACGTTATCATTGGAAGAAGAGTGGTGAGAATAAGGAAAAGGTGAAGATTATTTATTGTTCACGTACACACAGCCAGGTGGCTCAGATGGTAACGTCGTTGAAACAGACACCGTATCGACCCCGAATGGCTATTTTGGGTTCTAGAGAGAGATTGTGTATTCATAAGAGTATCAAGCCACGTGGTGGTGGTGGTGGTAGTGCTGGAGAGGAGGTAAGGGGTGTTAATGTAAATAATGAGTGTCGTATGAGAGTACGGAATACGGAAAAATCACGTAGGCATCAACTTACCAATCCTACGTCGAATGGTGCATATGATGATGATGATCCACCGGATGGACCGGGGGATGGAGACATGGGACAACAACAACAACAGCAGCAGCAGGGAGACGACGTAGCTGCCGAGGGAGGAGAGACGATGGAGCAGAATTCATTTCTAAGTAGATCAAAGACTTGTCCTCATTATCGTCAACTGACTACCAGTCGTGTTGCCAATCTCGTTCATTCGGCGTTCGTCCCAGGTAAGGGTGTTGATTGTTGCTCTCTTGGTGGAAAAGAATCAAAGTATGGTGCTCATGATATTGAAGACCTTGTGAATTTTGGGATTGATCCGAATGTTCAACGGGGTATTGCGTTGTATCGCAAGGATCCGACTGATAGTTTAGGACTCTCATTAAAGAAGGGAGTAGGTAACAGCCGTGGATGCTACATCAACGCTGTGAAAGAGGGTACCCCCGCCGCAATGAATGGATCACTCCAGGTTGAGGATCGAGTCGTTCGTGTGAATGGGAGTGATGTCTTCCATTCAGATCCAGCGAGTGTCTCAGCCATCGTTAAGGGTATAAAGAAAGATCCCGTGGTTTTGGATGTGACTCGATGTGGTTCGGGTTCTCTGTCGTCGAGAGGAGATGGAAGTTATTCTCCTCATGCTGCTTGCCCTTACTATGTATCACAAATGCTTTCCAAGGATGCTGAGATTGTTTTCGCGCCGTACAACTAGTGAGTCTGATTCTGTCTCTTATTATGTTTCAATGCTTGAAAGTGCAACAGTCTGCTCAACCTTGACAATTGCTTGATTTTTTTTTCAAAGTGTGCTGGACCCGGGGATCCGTAAAGCGATGGGTATCGAACTAGAGAACACTGTTGTCGTTTTGGACGAAGCTCACAACGTAGAAACAGTTCTGCGGGATGCTGGTAGTGGCCGATTTGGAGAGATTGAGCTGTGTGACTTGATTGTGATGCTCAATAATTATGCCATTATTGAAAAGTCGACGGGAAACATGTTGGAGTTAGAAGATAGCAATGGGGGTGATTCCGAGACTGCACATCTGTGTGAAGTTGCTCATACGTTGCTGCTTTTCGTTGAAAAGATCGTGAACAAGCTGAGAGACGACAAAAAGTACTTTGAGAGCAATCCAGGAAAGAAAGGTGCAGCTCAGATCTTGCGTGACTACGAAAAGTTCCATACGTCAGATGACACGGACTTTGATATAACATTTGATGGGCCGACTGGCCAAGGGCGCATGGGTAAGGCCGTTGGATGTCGTCCATTTTTCGATAAGTTGGGCTTGACAGAATCAGACTTTCTAAAGCTCTGCGTCTACGCCAGTGCATTCGAGAAGTTTCTTCGTGGACGCGATGGTGATGAGGCATCCACGGAGAGAGATCGAATATCCAATTTGCTTGACCGGTTAATGGAGTTGGTAGATAAGATGAATTCTGCAATAAATGAAAGCTGTCATTACTATGCTGCTGTCATGGCATCAGCAAATGGCAGCTTGGAATTCGCTGCAAATGGTGGCGAAGTCGACAGTGAAGGCGGTAGGAGGCCGAAGCGTAAACCCAAACCTATCCCGTTCATTCCTCCAAGGACTCCAGCTCATCCCAATCGCCCTCCCAATCCATGCTTAAACCAATATTGTAGAGCTAAGTGTTCTGACGTCTTCAATCCAATTCGCCATGGAAGTTGCTGCGATGGTTCAACACCTCGATGGGAAGCATTCCTGTGCCTAGAACTTTTAACTCCTGGACCTTTTATGCAGCAATTAACGAACGAATGCCGAACAGTTGTCCTCGCAAGTGGAAGTCTCGCACCGATCCCATCGCTTTGTGCCGAACTAAATTTGTTTCCTGCGGATGGAGCGCCTGTTACACACACTCCTCACTCCCCAATGAATCCGTCCAGCAGTTCACCAAAAATT
Organism: Skeletonema potamos; assembly: GCA_036940105.1. Taxonomy (NCBI): domain Eukaryota; phylum Bacillariophyta; class Thalassiosirophyceae; order Thalassiosirales; family Thalassiosiraceae; genus Skeletonema; species Skeletonema potamos. The sequence continues at coordinate 6,880 of JALLBJ010002850.1, read as the reverse complement.
CAGAGACGACTTCAGAATAAACCTGCTCCACTCGAAGCTGGACATGTAATTGATTTAGATAAGCAGCTTCGTTGTATTTCAATTGGACATTTCCCTGATGGTAGTGAGCTCAAGGTCGCTCACAACAATTACAAGCACGAAGAATTCCTTGAAAAATTAGGAGATGCGTTGGTGAGAATCGTCGAAGGAATCCCAGAAGGTGGCGTCTTGGTTTTCTTTCCAAGTTACGCGTTGCTGAAGAAATGTGAGAAACTATGGAACCCGAGAAGCTATAACAATAATAGAGGAGCTTCATTTTGGATGAGCCAGCGTGAACGTGATTATCCAGACGAGACATCAGTTTGGAATCGATTAAAAGCGCTGAAGCATAATGTCGTTGTAGAGTCCAGCGGAAGTCAGGATGAGTTTGAAGAAAGGAAAGAAGAATACATGAACTCTGTGAAAATGTTAGGTGGGTGTGTGTTACTTGCCGTGTATCGTGGCAAAATGAGTGAAGGAATTTCCTTCAATGACAACAATGCTCGCGCAGTAGTTTGCGTTGGATTGCCGTTGCCCAATTCCTTTGTCTTGCCGATCAAAGTGAAGATGGACTACAACGATGAGCAGAGAAAGATACATAATAGGACAGATCTGCTCCCTGGACGCGAATGGTACAATCAGCAAGCATACAGAGCTATTGCACAGGCACTGGGCAGATGTATCAGGCATATTGCCGACTATGGAGCAATTTTCTTACTTGACATAAGGCACTGCGACGACGGCTCACCGAATAATGGCTGTCCAATTGCGCACGTTAATTTGCCGAAATGGATGAGAATGTCTGTTCGAAATTTGTCAAGGAATTCAAAAGGCAGAAGCCCTATGTTTCAATACGCATCGTCCAATAGTGAAATTTTAGGAGGTTGGAATGGGTTAAAATCAGAGCTTCATAGATTTTTCAAGGCCGCCAAACCTTATGCAGCCGATGTTTTGAGCAAGAGTAGGGAGAAGATAGCAGCATCACCGTGTCCGCCTCTCCCCCCAACGGCAGCACCAGCATCACAGCCGTGTCCACCATCGACGGCACCTTCTGGCTCAACTGCTGGACAAAAAATGCAATCAAACGTTGTTTGCGGTGGGTCTACTGCAACTCCCTCGGCCGCAACGATTAGTAGCAACTCGTTTGCAACCTCAACTCAAACGAGGCCATCAGTCATAACTAAGCAACATTCTGCACCAAGCCAGGCTTCTTCTACATCGAGTAACACGCTGCAGGCTATGTTTCGAAAGCAAAGGGAGACAGCCACAACTAACGTCGGCGCAAGGAAGCCACCAAGTATACCGAAAACGACGAAAACAAACACTTCAAGGAATCTGTTGACTATGTTTGAGAAACAGCGTGAGGCAGCGTTAACTCAAGAACCACCGATAGAAGAGTCTCCTTGTGAGGATGAATCTGAGGATGAATCTCCAATTAATGCAACGGCACCACACGTTTTCAAAAGATCTCCGTTTGCAGAGGAGGAAGCATCGCCTGCCGAAGGGGCAGTACCTGTTGTTGCCCCCCAGCAAGGGAGCCAATCAAGCGCAAGTGACGATGAACATCTATGCGTAGTATGCGAAGATGCGAAGAAACAAGTCATTATTCTACCTTGTAGGCACATGTGCCTTTGCTCTAATTGTGCCAACTTCGAGAAAATCAAAGAGTGCCCAATGTGTAGAGCAAAGGTTGAAGATTCGATGACGGTTTATTGGTAAAGCTTTCGCACAGACTCACATTTAAAGTTGAGTCACATCAGATATGATCTTCGATGTGCTACTTTATAACTCGGCTCTATTGCGTTTCCATTTATTCACCACTTTTGTGCCTGCCAAAGATTTGAATGAAGATGAAAGTTGCTTGTACACGTTGTTTGAGTCCATCACCTTCTTGTTCCCTTTCGTATAACAATCTTGCAGTTGAGTAATGCCGCCTTTAATCACGTCAAATAGAGATTCAATCTCATCATATGAGAGTACGGGAGGATCCTCTTTTTCTCCCTCGTCGCAGTCCCAATCATCTTTCAACTGCTCCACTGCGAGGTATAATGGCAAGCACAAATCCGCACTTGTAAACCTTTGCTTGTGTGATGGCAAGGTAGCCATCGTCAGGGCATAATCTATATAATTCTCTAGCGCAGTTGTTATTGCATTGGTTTCTATTAGTAATGTTGATGAGTTATCCTTCAATAACTCCTCCACGCGAGCCAAGTCTAGTGGCCGTTGCAGAGACCACCTTCCAGCCATGTGACTTGATATCGGAGATGATTTATCTGCTCGCAAAGATTTCAATTGAGTCAAGCTCGTGATACCACCATTTAGAGTGATATCCACTTTACTCTCAAACTCAGCGGCTATTCTCCGCACAAAATCATAGTCCAATGTCGGAATAATACGATTTTTCACTGGCGATAGCCCAGAAAGTATAGCCGGCCGTGCATGTAGCACAACGTGATTTGCACCAGCGTCATGTATGGTTGTGATGTAATGCTTCAGAAAATCGTAATCCTCCGCTTCTAGTGGTCGCATTTGCCCCGCATCTTCAAACACGCCAATTCTGCATTTCACTGATATATTAGGTCGATCCGACTTCGAAGATACACCAGCTGCTAACCCTCTTTTTACAGCATCTACTAGAGATCTAGTTAGTTCCGGCTGTTTCATCAAACTAGCACCGTATGTCGATGCTCCCCCGCTTTCAATCGCTGGACAGCCGCAATTCAAGTTAATCTCTCGGAATGAATAACTCTGTACAGCATGTTCTACACATATTTTCAATCGATTGGGATCATTTGAACCAAGTTGCAACACGAGATTTGTTTCTTCGTAGCTTTGAGGCGGTCCTAACCGCTTCTCTAAACAAGTTTGTAAATAGTCTACTGATTTTGATTTTGGGAAAATATCATCGAGCTTTTCCATCTCTGTCCATTTCATTGATGATGGGGATAAGAATTGGAATAATTTACGAAGTGGCTGATTTGTGTAACATTGCATCGGAGCGCAGTGGAATTGACCCAGTGCAGCCAGGATGAGGATTAGCTGGAACATACTATGCGAGTTTAATTACTCTACGAATTCTTAATAGGGGTATAATAGCAAAGCAAACTCTCTTCATTGCAGGTTAAAAGATTTGTTTCCAGGTAGAAAAATACACCATTACCTAATTTCCTATGATGAAAGCAAAGCAAACTCGTTGATGGATGTGGAAGTGTGGTGCGTGGGCGGGGCTGTGGGATAACACCGAAGAAAGCGTTTGCCGTCTGGTTCCTGACGTCATTCCGGAACGCACACATCTCTCATCTCTGTCTGCCCTTCGCAACACCCAACACACCGACCCCCAGCCACATCACACATAAACGGAAAGAGCAGAGTACCAAGGCTGAAAACACCACGAAAATAACAGTTAACTGTTCGATGGATAACATGGAGTCAGATAGGTTGGGTGATGCCCAGGTAGATGATATGACAGAGCATATAAAGGAAGAATGGATGATGACGTTATTGTTAACAAGAACTCATTCCGGGAAAAGATAGATCCAGATCGATGTCCATTTGCATTTACGTACGAAACTGAAACTGTAGAGCCGTACCATAGTAATTATTATTATTAATATTCATTTTTAACTGTACTAAAAACTCGTTGAGAGGTTCTTCTCAAGTTGTCTCCAAAACGCTTATTCGAATAGCAAGAGATGTTGACGAATTTTGTATCACAATTGTGCTCGTTTTTGTTTGTCCCCTCGTAGATTGAATTCTCTTGCCGGTGCTCGAGGAGATAGCCACTAAATAGTATAACACACCCATCTACCAATGGGATTTTCAACACTTCCCTACCATTGACAGCAATCTTAAAGTTGAATGTTGTCCGGAATCGGCTGCACTTTTCCTCACAACATTCTTCAAAATGAGGTCGCAAAATCATCGTCAACGATGTATCTTTTTCCTTGTGATAATCCATGGTCCCAGCATCTTCACAAACGTTTGATGAGCACCAATGGAGATCATCGTCCCCAGAATGTAACGTCTCAAGTCCTTGGGGTGGTTTGCCCATCGGAGACAATAATATAACGAAATTTAATTTCTTTTTCGTCTAAATCATTCAAAAGTTGTACAATAAGAAGAGGACGTTGTGTTACCTCTCCTTCCACAACCGACTCGTTGCTAGGATGTAGATATATACAACACGACCCTTCTTTTTTCATCTCGTCGATCCAATCTTTTTTTACGACCATCACAAGAGGCTGATCAAGATCATCGTCAATCTTTTTCCTTAGTTCTTTTGCTCTTTCCACTTTTCTGTTAATTAGGGGAACCGCCGCTGTCAGCGTCGTTGGTTGTAATTGTTGGTGATCAGCCACCGTCGGCGTTGCAAATAGATGAATTGTAGTTGCTGCTTCATTTTTTGCTGCGGCCTCTGCCCTTTTCGCTTCTGCTGCTCTTATTCTCTCCGCAATACGTTTATCCCTTTTTCGTTTCTTTTCTTCTTCATAGAACCCTGGATTAGATTTCCTTTTTGCCCTCATAGACGCTGCCTTTCTTTGTTTATATTGTTCATACTTTTCTGGATTGTTCTTTCTCCAATTTTTAAATGTAGAGGTAGAGGCAACAGCGGCAACCGCGGCGGCAGCAGCGACGGGGGAGCTGGAAGGTTGCATAGTGGCATCGGGAGGGGATGACGACGACATTATGATTATATTATTGGTTGGTTGTGGTGAGCTATGATGTATGATAGCGAGAGAGAGGGTACCAGAGAGAATAAGAGAGGGGAAACACTTACATATTATTTATTTAACTATCAATGTATCTATGTACACACAACACAGAGCCAATCCCCCTCAGGCATGCATGACCCTACAAAAAAGGGCTAACTTAGTACTTTTTTCCACAGTGGAATAGGTACTAATTTTCGGTTGAAATGGAGTTCTATTCTTTCCTTTTGCACGCCGTTTCCGAAGTTCTGCAGCAGCATGCGACCACAAATGTAAATCCAAACGCCCCCCTTAAATCCATTTTTTACTTGCCTCCCAACAACAACAACACAACAACAGCGAGATAAAGATAAATATAATAACAAGGAAACAAATATGGATGACTCTGCAAAAATAAATTTAAAATCCCTCTAGAGAAGCAATGCCAACACGGCGATTTTTAGTAAGCCATCAGGTCGGCTTAATTCGAGTAGGAGGACAATAGCCGACATCATCCCAATAGTGCTCAGTGCTAAATTTGGGTAGATTGAAATTGACAGTCACTTGATCATGCGGATATGGTGCGTAGAGTCTAGAGTTTACCCATTTGCACCAAGTCACATACTAATGATCAACTCATATTGGACCAATTTTCTGGCGGCAACATTCTCCACACCCAACCCCCGCTACCACCAAACATTGCGTACACCAAAGATGACACCAAAGAGTATTTCATGTGACGAGGAGGACGCATTAGTGGCATCCCTAATTATGACGGATAGCATCATGCTTGGGTACCGAACCTCTTGCTATTGGTCTTGGTCTTGGAGACTTTAATGAGCTGTTATTATTATTATTTATCGCTCCTGTTATAGGTTTAATTTTCATTCAATGGAAAACTCTTCTCCATGACTGAAAGCAACACAATACAGTTTCTTCTTATTTCGATATGGAGAAGTCCGAGCGCTTGGTCGGTCTTTTGTCTGTCTTCTGTTTTTAGTTGGCGTCGGTGTCATGATTTTGAACGAACTTTTCCCAACGAAGTATGGAGATATCAACACCCGAATAAATTCTTTGGCCGGTCCTGCAAATCGCCTGACCCACCCACCTACGTCACTCAACAATTTGGAAGAGAAGTTTGCTTCACTAACAGTAACAGCTCTTCCGGGCTTGCTGCCATCTCCTTACTCGGATGTGGACCCATGCCTAAGTCGTCACCAACAACGTCCATCGATGACACACTCACCAAACAACCGCTTGTACATACACTGAGGCTTTTCGTAGGCTAAACGGAGAGACCTAATGCGCCCACACAACCACTACGAATGCAGGAACTGCAGTTCGCGACCGTAGGTGACAATTTTCATTACTGATTCCTACAGTTTGCGTCTTGTGCCCTTGGCTTCAGTCCTGAACACTCTACCATGGTTGGTTTGATCAGGCACTGTCTTACTGAACACATCTCCGCCTAATATCACACAGTCCATGATGATACTTTTGATACAGTGTTCGGAATGTCTGGTGATGTGGCTGAGGCTTTGGATGCAAAAGTGCAAGATATTTGGACTGACCTGTTCAACGATGGTGGTTCCTCCTATACTTCAACTCAAACTAGGGAGCGTACGTGGTCAAAGAAGCGACTTCGAGAAAAGCGTTCCTCATGAAAAGACTGTGTCTCCATCTCCCAGTCAAATTGGAGTGACGCCCAACATTTCACTCCAACACAGATGGCAGCTCTCTCTAAGCTCGAGAAGAAGATCCTACGCGATGAGCGATACTCAGCGTACTTTGGTAACTTCGGCATCACCCTTAGCAACCAGCGGCAAGTTCCTACTGAAGTCAAGCGTCAAAAAGGCAAGAAACTCCCTAGAAACTACAAGTCTGCCCTTTAGTCTGCTCTCTTTCGTCTTTACCGCAACAACAGGAGACGGACCTCCGCCAATAGATACAGTATTATTATTATGTAGGGTGTAGTAGTGGTGGTATTATATAAGATGAGTTCAGAAGTAGAGAGCGAGAGCGACACCATGTTGTGTTGTGCCCCTGCGGCATCGCACATGTGGATGACATCAAATTTACCCTTGCGCACTTACAGTGAAGTCGGCTTTTTACACACTCGAGGCCTCATTTTAAAAAATCATTTTTTTAGAGCTCTTTTACGTGGTAGCCCCACT
>JALLBJ010002848.1:0-43010 GCA_036940105.1 Skeletonema potamos | reverse complement strand
ATGGATCTAGCCGATTTTCCACACCTGAAACTGTTGAATTTGCGTTTTACTGCCGTGACAGGTGATATCCGGGAGATTCGTGAAAGTGATTTCGCAGCTCTGGAGAGCCTCTCCCTCCCATCCGGCGTCTATGGTGGATTGGGCTATGAGTTTCAGCACATTTCAGATGGGCCAGATGTCATCAATACACTCCATTCTATCAAAAAACAACGCCCAATGCTACTAAAAAATTGGTATGCAGAGCTATCTAAAGATTCTCCAGATTGGTACGAAGGTTGTGAAGAAGACCACTATGACACACCCCCATTTTGTATTCTCTTTGTTCAAGCGGGACCACGTGTTGGTTATCGATGGGAAACTTATGCCGGCAATCCATGCGAAGTGAACTGGCTAGATCCAGAGCCAGCGAAAGAAAGCAGTGACTATGAACAATACATTGAGGAATTGCGAGAAATAGGACAGCAGGGTTTCTATCGTGGATTTCATCACCCACCTACTGAAGAGGAGTACAATCGTCTTTGGGATTGGGACGAATGGTAAGAACGCGAAAATTGAGGTGTTTTACTTCCTCGATTCCTTATCAGAGAGAGCCATAATGTTTGTAGAGACCAAAAGAGAGGGACGGGTGAAGCGTCAACAAGAATCGAGTAAAGTCTTTTGTGCATGCACTGGAATGCATTCAGAACAAATTGCGCACAGTGTGTCTTGGATTCCAAGAAAGATTGTAAACGGAAAATATGATGATAATAATACATAGATCAACCAAACTGTCAAGACCTATTCTTTCAAGCCATACAATATGCGGTATGCGACTTACTTCCAACTACAATATGCAAAGGTCACATGTGTCACAGTGACGTTTTCATCTCATTTTTCAGACACGTGTCGGAATCGCCTAACGCAAGAGATCCGTTAGATAAAACAAAATACCATGGTGGCATTGTTATCCCCGCCTAATACGTAATACACCAGCAGAAGCAAAGGGATTCTTCCAAACCAACCACACAGTCAAAAAAATAACGAAACAACCACCAACATGTCACACCCTCAATATCTAATCACGTCAATCTCCAACTCAGGCTCCGCCCCCGAAAATTCCTTCCGCAAACTCCAAAATGCCGCCGCTTGTCCCTCGGCCCCCTACGGCGAAATGTTCAAACTCGAAGTGCCCTCCCTCATGGTCGGTACTCTCGACTCACTCATGAACCTCTCCGACGATCTTGGTAAAACCGATTCCATCATTGAAAGTATCGTGCGCAAGGTAGAAAAGTCGTCTATGGATCTTGCCGGGAAAAAGGCCACGGAATTAACCGTCGGTGGTGTCCCCTCCACTCGATACATACAGCAATTTGCATGGGATTATGCCAAATATCCCAACCGTCGTCCCCTTAAGGAATTAGTCTCCCTAATTTCCAGTGGAGTGTCTGCTATTGATGAAGAGCTCAAACAACTATCCAGTTCATATGCCGACAAACAGGCCGCATTGCAAGATGCCAAACGTAAAAAGGGGGGAAATTTAACAACCGTGGATTTGAATGATGTGTTGGAAGAAAAGGTGGTGAAGAATTTGAAATTGTTTGATACGGAGTATTTGAAGACGGTGTTTGTGGCCGTTAGTAAGAGTCAGGTGGAGACGTTTGAGAAGGAGATTTATGTTTTGGGTGGGGAGTTGGTTGGTTATGGTGGTGAGTTTGTATCGATTTGGTTTCATTGTTTGGCTTTTAGTTGCCGTTTAATATGGTTGGATTGGTTAAAGAGAGAGAGCGTTTGTTCCTTCTCTCTTCGTTCTCGGCGCTGGTATTGGAGGGACATCTGTTTTACGCTGGCTTTATTGGAGAGAATTTCTTTTGGGGGTTTCCTTCGTCAAATTACATTGTCATTATACCCATTTCTCATCACTACTCACGTGTTTCCGCACACAAATGATGTCAACAATAGGACCCGACTGGTCCCGTATGCCCAATGGACTCGGACAACCCCAAAACTTTGGATCTCAGGTAAACCGACACCAAAAGAAGGGATCACCCGTCGTACCCGGCTCCTTAGAAAAGGTCATGGCAGACAATGATAGCGTCCTCTACACGGTTACCGTCCTGAAGGGCATGTACGAAGCTGGATACTACGAAGGAGAAGAATTCATCCCGGGAACCAAAATCGATCTCCTCGAGGCATTTTCCAAAATTCTTCGTGAAAAACGTTATGCTGTTCGTGAAAACTTCACTTATGATCCCTCCAAACAGGGCAAATCTGCCATGCTGATGGAACAACTGCAAGTTGAAGTTGACAACATGCGTTCTGGATTAACCAGATGGTGCAAAACTCACTTTGGTGAAGCGTTTGTGGCTTGGATGCATATTAAGGTCATTCGGGTGTTTGTGGAGAGTGTTCTTCGTTATGGCCTCCCTGTGGATTTCACCGCGGTACTGTATAAGGTTGCAAATGGGAAGGAGGCTATGTTGGTTAGTGCTTTGGATAAGGCTTTTGGTGAGACTGTCAAGGGTGATGATCTGGATGATGAAGAGGAGTATCACGACTTTGTGTTGATCAAGTTTGAGCCATAAGACTGGAGGGTTTTTAGGAAAATGGTCAAGGTTGGTTAATGACATTACAAAAGTGAAGCAAAGTTTGACAATCAGAAATAGTAATGGTCACTTGGCTTAGAGATGACCGTTTTGAGTGTGTGTAAATAATTTGACGACAAAATAATAATAGATATTATGACGTCACTCGTTGGGTTGATTCTGACTTCTTCAAGATACCTCAAGCAACTGAATTGATACATGCGGACATGCCAGCGATATGTCAAAATAGATTTTGGTGAAGACTTGTTCCAGTGAGCCTCCTTCCATGATGCTGAATCAGTTGTCATCGCTAACGCAGGTAAGGTAAGGCACGAGATGTTTTGGGTAAGTATGTAATCAATAATTTCTCTGATTGCCCACTCAGGAAGATCTGTGATTTTCATCTCGTTATTAGCTGGAGAAGAAGTTGAGAACTACTTACTTCGCTGCGGATTCTGCGGCTGATGTCTTCACAAAGGGTTGTGCCTTCAGTGGCGTAAAAGTCGACTTTTTGGGCTACGAGCGGCAAGAATCCACCATGATTCATGATACTCGCCACAACTTTTGTTATGTTCCATTGATTTCAAAGACACAGATAGACACCAGCTCCAGTCCAGACCCAACTCCCAACACAAGAAACTCGTCCTTGTACAATAGTGCCCAGTCCTTTGTCACCTACAGGAAAGTACCCCAAACTCTACCCCCGGGGGGGTATAAAAATTTCGGCTAAGATCACCTGAGGGAGGAGGGGGGGGTACAACTCAAAATGTAGTTGCGTACGTCATATTACCAAAGTAGTTTGCCTCCAGTTGTGCTGAGCTGAACATGAAAGGCAATCTAAAGAGCTCGACAGCGCTCAAAGAAACTCTTGAAAAGGTGACAATTAGGTTTTGCCCTAATGTTGAGGGAAAATTGATGGATCTGGCTGACTTTCCAAGTTTGGTTGTGTTAGATTTGTACCATACTTCTATATCAGGTGATATCCGAATGATTGGTGAAAGAGATTGCTTAAAGCTGAAACAACTCGCACTCCCAGACAGTGTGTATGGTGGCAAGGAATATGAGTTTCATCGTGTTTCTGACGTGCCTGATGTAATGCACTCAATCCATCGCCTAAGAAAGCGATTCTTTGGATTTGCAGAAATGTGGTATTGGAGTCTTTCGGATCAGTCGCCTGACTTTTACGGATGTTATCCACACCCTCGAGCTCCTGATCATTCTTTTTTTGTGGCATCAGTCCAAGCAGGTTCAAGATGGGGTTGGAGATGGGAAGATGATTCATGTGATCAGTGTCCTTGTGAAGTGAACTGGCTAGACCCAGAGCCAGATAGAGAAAGTAGTAGTGACTATGAAGTTTACGTGCAGAAGCTTCACGCTATGCAAGAAAAGATAGATCTTTTCAGAGGATTTCACCAACCGCCTACAGAAGAGGAGTACAATAGACTCTGGAGGGATTCATTTCACATAGTAGTAATTGATGCCATTTTGGTCGTGCATGAATTGCAAGAACCTCATGACAGTATTTATCATAATTTGCCCCGAACTCATAATAACACCAAGCCCTGCCCGCTTTTGCCACTTTACATACTTTTATGAGTGAGTTACACAGACATATCATGTCTGGCTTTAAAACTATCAAGATTTTCTCGTAATGACTCGGTGGCGGAAAAAACGTCAGACGGATGGCAAGAAGTAGTGCGTTAATGTGTTATGTTGATTATGTAATATCGTTTAAAAGCTCTCTATACGGCCTTGGTTTGTTGGTTTAATTTTTGTGCAAAATTTGCATACCGCTTGCAGTCAACATTTTTGTGCGAAGGGTTCGCGGTTGAATTCTTTCCGAAAATGAAAGCTGACCCGCGCGCCATCAATCAAGTAAACTTACCTCCTCACCTCCTTACCTCAACAAAACATGCAATAGTAAAGACATTCAAAAAACAGTCATCTTCCAGAAAATGAGTGACCCCTTCCGCCGCATATTTCTCGACCAGGTCGAGCACACTATCAAGGAAGAGCCCAGCAAAGAGGCATTGCTTGCACTACTTCGGCTTGCCACCCCTGGAATTGAAAAACTAGTCAGCAGCAGTGAAACAACGAAAATGTTTAAGACTCTTTTGCTGCGCGTTCATCCGGACAAGCACCTAAATGATATGCAGCGGGCAACTCGTATTTACCAAGACGTGAGACCATTTTATGATGCTTGTTTGGTGTCAGTAATTGCACCTCCAAAAAAGAAAAATGAGAAACGGAAATTCCCCAGTAGCTCAATCTATCCATTAGAGTTCAATGCGCACAGTAAATGGCCGCATATGCAGTTCATAGAACCATGTATAACACCCGACATGTCAGCTGACGCAATGTCGTGCGCAGTTGCATATCAGTGTATCAATGCGCGTGGAGCTATTGCCCATGGAAAAATACCTGAATTGATATTCGACAATAATAACGTCATCAATGAGCCATCCAATGTGAGAAGTGTGGAAAATGTGTTCTCTGGTTCTTACGGGGTGAAAGAGCTTGTCGGAGTAAATGAAATCAAAGAGGAAATCATGAACCGAGGGCCGGTAGTATCAACGTCGTTTTGTCCTAGCGATGCCTTTCTTAACAACCATATCATTGGAAAATCAAGTCACTGTTACCAGAGTGATATTATCATCATTGGATGGATGCAGCTCTCAACGGGAGAGGTGTGGATTCTTCAGCCGCTTTATCGAGATAAAAGCACAACTCAGCCCGTATTTGTTGGTATGGGTCAATTCGGATTAGATGATTGCTGCCTCGCCTTGAGAAGTAATTTTGAGCATATGCCTTGGCAGTCCGGCCCATATTATGATATCAATACAGCAGGAAATGAGGATGCGTTGCAAACTTGGGCTCGCATGACAACTTTTGTAAGAAGCCTAGATTCTGTGTTCAAGACATTTCGAACAGCGAACCTCTCTGCTATTACTGTGAGGGACAAGGCAAAGCATTCGAAGAGCAGAAAAGCAGCAATACGCAGAATTGAATGGAACGGTGAAAAGCAAATGTTTGTTATCGACTTTGATTTCATCGAGTAAAAGCGTTTGTGCATTAGTTGAAGGGGGAGTGACAAAATCATGCTTGTAAAATATGTACCTATTAGGAATCCATTTTCTATTCTTGTAATGGATGGTAGCCCCAGCAAGATTTAGATCCCAGCGCAGGTTGTATCTATCCCAGCAGTGATTGGTCATATCCTCTTGCTAGTCGGGGTGCAACTATTCTCAAACATCCGTGACAACTATTATTCCAATCCCGTCTACAGTCCTCCAACCTGTGATTGAAACAGAGAGTGTTCCAGCATGTAGAGCAAGGGTGTGGTCCAATTGTTTCGTCGCCTGTACCACGACAGTTGACACATTGAGTTTTACCGCAACCTTCCTTTTCGCAAGTGGTTATCTCCATACAATCTTCGCACCCAGACTTTTCGCATACGTTGCACCATACAATTGCACTTTGGCAGCTACCCCGCTTACAAAAGAAGCCTGTACACATTCGGCATTCGCGATCAGGGTCCTTGCAGTCTTTGCATATGAAGGACACAGAGTTGAATCCATAATAACCGGTTTCTCTAAAATCGGCAACACATGAACGACATGGTATCATATCCATGCATTTTTTACAGCGCATTTTTTCACATACAACGCAAAAAGCCAAGTAAGGATACGCCAAATTGGGGTCTTCACCCCTTTTGCAATTGTAGCAATAGTGATTCAAACAATCATAACAAGTAAAATGCTGAATTCCTCGATATTTCACCCGTCCGCCAGCTTCCAATTCGTGTTCCAAAGACCTAGACAAGGATTCATTGCAATTAGCGTTGCATTCCAGACAACGAATGCTTCTCTGGTGCTCTGTTTCCTTGTATTTCTCGAGAAATCTATCAAAATATCCACTGCGATTGTCCCGCCACGTGTAAGGAAATTGCAGGTGCCGCAATGAGTGATTTTCTCGGCCAATAATACTATAAAGAATCGGAATCACTTCTGTCTCCAATATCATGAACCATGATTTAGGGAAAAAGTGGGTTTGGGATGAACCATGGTTTTCGGATAGACTAAGATCTATCTGCTTAAGAACATCTGAACCACGCAATGGCTCTAGTGCTCGGCCAGTGATATTTATGCAATTAGTGAGATACAACCTCTTCAATTGCTGAACCGCATTGATGCATGCCAACATCCCGGAAATATCATCATCTGTCAGTTCGCTACAGAGGAATAAACAATTGTCTTCAAAGTTGATTTCCTCCCACAAATCTTCTTCGCCATCATTCTTCGGTGATAAAATGATTCTCGTCAAGGCAGATGGCTTCTTCATCTTTGTATTCGTATGCCCTTTCTTGAACCATGACAAAATAGATTTCGGCGAAGACTTGTTCCAGTGAACCTCCCTCCAAGATGCTGAATCAGTTGTCATCGCTAACGCAAGTAAGGCACGAGATGTTTTGGGTATGTAATCAATAATTTCTCTGATTGCCCACTCTGGTAGATCTGTGATTTTCACCTCGTCTTCCCACACGGAAACAGCGAGAGAAACAGCAGCAGATAGCTTTCTTCTCTTTGTCCGTTGAATAATTTCCATCTCTACACCGCACTGTTTTAGATCAGGGTCACCTGTGAGATGCTTCTCATACACTTGTTTGGCGCGGCGTTTTAACACTTTGGATTGTGATGTAAACAAATCAATCCACTCATTCTTCTCCATAAATTTCAGATGCGCAACACATTCAACACCGAACTCTGTTAATTTCGTCTCTATATCATAATTCCAGGGTAGAGCGTAATGAAGAAACCAGCGTCGAACGCTTGCTATCGGCGACATGGTGCTTGCTTGGTGCTTATATTCTTGCTTTGTTGCTTGGCGGGTGATATGGTACAGACCTTTCTATCTATTCTTCTTTGCTCCTCTCCGCGGTTTTTCATTTTTCGATCGCCGATCATATGAGAAAATATTGTTCTCCATGATTTATGTATGCCTGGATGTTTGGTGTCGCCAATCCTTGATCTCATGCTATGTTCATTCATATATCATCTACCACAACAAAAACAGCTGCTCCCAAATGAACAGGAACGCCAAAAATGGGTTGTGATACACCTCTCCACGGTAACATGGTTGATCCCTTCCGCCGCATATTTCTCGACCAGGTCGAGCACACTATCAAGGAAGAGCCCAGCAAAGAGGCATTGCTTGCACTACTTCGGCTTGCCACCCCTGGAATTGAAAAACTAGTCAGCAGCAGTGAAACAACGAAAATGTTTAAGACTCTTTTGCTGCGCGTTCATCCGGACAAGCACCTAAATGATATGCAGCGGGCAACTCGTATTTACCAAGACGTGAGACCATTTTATGATGCTTGTTTGGTGTCAGTAATTGCACCTCCAAAAAAGAAAAATGAGAAACGGAAATTCCCCAGTAGCTCAATCTATCCATTAGAGTTCAATGCGCACAGTAAATGGCCGCATATGCAGTTCATAGAACCATGTATAACACCCGACATGTCAGCTGACGCAATGTCGTGCGCAGTTGCATATCAGTGTATCAATGCGCGTGGAGCTATTGCCCATGGAAGGAAACCTGAGTTGACTTACAGCAATGATAACGTGAACGAACTATCGAATGTGAGAAAAGTGAGGAGAGTTACAGGCGTATTCGACGGATTTGGAGGGACAAAGGAGTTATCGGAGGTAGAAGCAATTAAAGAGGAAATCATGAATCGAGGGCCGGTAGTATCAACTTCGTTTTGTCCTAGTGATGCCTTTCTTAACAACAATGGTATTGGGAGTTCTAGATACTGTCACCAAATTGATATTCTTATCGTAGGATGGAAACAACTAACGACGGGAGAGGTGTGGATTCTTCAGCCGCTTTATGGAGATGGAGGCACAACTCAGCCCGTTTATGTGGCTGTTGGTCAGTTTGGGATTGATGATTGCTGCCTAGTCCCTATGGATGACCTCGAGAATCTCCCTTGGCAGTCCGGCCCATATTATGATATCAGTACGGCAGGAGTTGAGGATGCGTGGCAAACTTGTCCTAGTATTGAAAGCCATCCGTCTAGTATTGATTCTTTGTTCAAAGCAATTGGTACAACAAATTTCTGCATGTCACGCACTGTTGTTACCGTGAGGGACAAACACAAGAAAGCTAAGAGTCGAAAGGCAACATTGGTTGCAATTGTGTGGGATACTGACAAGGAGCGGTTTGATGTCAAGCTTGATTTTATTGAGTGAGAAGAAGATCAAGATGGACTAGGCCGAGCTAGACGATAACCTCTATAACGTTTAGTCCAGACGATTTTGTCCTTTATAAGTATGGCTACACTTCAAAATAACGAAGTGTGTGTGTTCGCGTTAAGGTAAGTCGCAACTTTCTTCGCTTCTCTGGTTTTCTTCACCAAAGAAAAAAAAATAGTCGGTGACACACAAAGTATTACCACATAGTCGTGTGTAGTTAAATAAAATAAGTGTCCCCTCTCCACAAGCAACGCAAACTGTTGCCTAACTCATAAAGATAATAGCACGGGAAGAATAATAAAGTACGTGATGATGAGTATGCTTGGAGTGACAGAATGGAGAGGAGGAGACGCGTTGTTTGCTTCACCATATTATTCATGGGGCAACTCATGAACTAATTTCTACTTATCGGCGATTTTTCAAGTGATGGTTTCCATTCGCCCCTGCTTTTTTGTGTTATAATATTTGTCTTCTTTCGGTTCGTTTATCACCTTTTCAAACTGCACATACTAACCTATTAAATAACATTCTATTATATCTATCTCAATATATATAAAAAAATAAAGAATGGTCCACATAGACGGTCACGAAATCGCCATGCTCTCCACCATCAGCGGAGCCATAGGTGTCACACACGGCATTTACGGCAGGGGATGGTTCAAATCACTCATCCATCGGCAACCCATCATTGCATTTTCATTGGCAATTGGTGGTGTGGGGATTTGTTTGCCGTTGGTGATTGTTCCGTTGAGGAGGAGTTTGGGTATGCCGACGAATCAGTATGATCATTCGAGGGAGGGAACGGTTTTTCCCAAGTTGATTGAGTAGATGATGTAAACAATTCGGAAAAAGGGTGACATATTTCCGTTTAGAAGGAAAGGTGAAAGTTGCGTGGGGGGAAGGGGGTGTATTGTGGGTATGAAAATAATAAGATGATAAGGAGGGTGGGGCAGGGGGGATGGATGAAGATATGAATTTTCCAGAAATAACTATGTATTGATGGAATAAGGAGAGTGGCGCACCATTGTAAAAATAAATTATTCACTTTCAAAGTATTCTCATTATTGAGATCTATTGCTGCATACACATGATGGTGTTGCAACCAGGGCCTATATCCCAACTGGGGTTGAATCATATTAATGATATTACCAGGTAAGTAGCTAGTTTTTTCTTAAACTTTATCACTAGAGCTCTTAAAACAGGATGTGTTCCTACCTTGTAAAAGTCCCCCACCCCACCATACGGCTTCATATTCCCCCCCTTTTCCCAGCAACAAAACACACATGTGATCAAACAGCAATATTATATAGATTGCGATGATTTGATCAAATGTCTTCTATCAATCAACTGTGTCGGAAGTCTTACCACACCAAGTAGGATTACCACACATCATAAAAAATGATCCATTATTATCCTCTCCATCTCCCTGACCATCACCATTATTATTATTATTCTCATCATAACCATCATCATCCATATGAATACCATCCATGGAACTATTATCCACAGCCCCCCCCTCCTCATCTTCGATAACATCGACATTATTCTCATCATCATTGTCATAATATTCAGAGAGTGGATCATTGTCATTATTCTTGATAGCAGTAGTGGTAGTTGTTGTTGTTGTAGTATGGTGAATAATACCATCATTTTCATCCATTTCATCCCGATGATCATTATTGAAATCAGAATAACCGCTATTGTTGTTCTTGTTGTTGTTGTTCTTATTGTCATTCTTTTCATAATACTTGCTATATATCTCTTTGGGTGACATGGGTGGTGGTGCTGATGTATTATTGGTGTCATAGTTATTATTGACACCCTCAATAGCTGCTGCTCCAAGTTGTTGTTGTTGTTGTTGTTGTTGTTGTTGTTGTTGTTGTTGTTGTTGTTGTTGTTGTTGTTGTTGTTGTTGTTGTTGTTGTCCAACACTACCACCACTACCACTACCAACGAAATGCTGATTATGATTATTCGCATATCCTCCCCCCCCCATCATCATCATCATTCCAATCCCTTTCTTCCTCCGTTCCAAAACCTCCTCGGCCACCTTGTGAAACAAACTCGTAACATTCAAATCCAACTTGGAACTAGTTGGTACATACATGACATTTAATGCCTGTGCCAATTGTTCCACTTCGTATTCTGGTACAACCTCACTACTACTATTGGTGGTGGTAGTAGTAGTAGTATGGATGTTGTTGCTGCTGCTGTTGTTGTGATTATAATTGTGGCTGTTGCTGTGTAACAAATCAATCTTCAACGCGACAATAGCTACCACCACCACATTAAAATTCACACTGGAACGTAATTCATTCAACCATCCCCTCATCCCCTCATAGGATGATCGGGATGTTACATCATACCCCAGCAGGATGGCGGAGGATGTGGAATAGTAGCATTTGGCGGCGGTGTGTGCCCCCTTTCTGTTGATGATGGATGAGGTGGTAGTATTATTGGTGATGATGGCAGGACTACACCCGGCAACATCCCATATTTGAATTTTGGTAGGTATATTCGATGGTGTTACGGAGATTAATTTGGTAACAAAGGTGGGATTGTTACTATTATTGCGCGGTGATGACGATGCCCCTCCTCCTGGTGAGTTTGGCCTACTGCTGTTGCTATTATTTTGATTGTTATTGTGGACATGATGACTGTTGATGCTGCTGCCAGCGACTGCTACTAGTCCCTTGGGATGTTGTTGTTGGCGGTAATAGCCCTGGGTGAAGCGTGTTATTAAGGAGGTTTTACCGCAGTTGGCATCGCCAAGAATGACGAGCTGCAGAAGAGAGTTAGATAGAGAGAGAGAGTGTTTGTGTGTGTGTGTGTTAGTGCTGTTGTCATCATTGGTAGAAACGCAACCAAAATGTTGACAAGTACCATATCATCATCAGGGCGTCATTTGTTATCATTTTTTTCTTTCTCTCCATATCAACCAAGTAGTATGCATGATATGCACTATATTATTATACTCACTTTGAACTCGGCTTGCGGTATTTCTACATGAGGCATATTTTATATTGTACTAATATATTATTATTTCACGTCGTTCGTCGTCGTCCATGCAATATAATGCTATCAATAAGTACAGTTTATAGGAGTCGTCTATTGGAACCGCCACCACCACTCTTGCCGTCGGCTACTCGTGTAGATAATGAAGGCAACATTCATAATAATATAATGTCGCAGAGAGTGATAAAGCCAACCAATGCCAATGCTGTTGTTTGGGCGCGACTATTTCGTTTCTCGTTTTCTCTCTGCATGCATCGCATAAGTATCGCTGTGAGATGTTGGATTGGTGTCTTTTCGTCTTTCTTCGTTCCCAAAACGATACTTCACCCTTTCTACTCTGGATCTCGGAACAATAACCCTCTTAATTCAAATCAGAGTTGTTAGTGTTTATGATAGGACATACTCCCTCCCCGAAATGTATTGTACATTTTCTCTCGGGTCATCCACTTGATAACAAGCGGGAACGCCATGATGCATAGAGAGTGTGAAATCTCCACCGCAAAAAAAATCTCCAGGAAAAAAAAAAACATGCACAGTTTTTTTCAAAATTCAACCATGGAAAAAGCCGCCCAAGATCCACCCGTTAACAATACTCAAATGGATTCAACCTCCTCTGCAACTGCAGCAGCAATAATGAACAACAACAACGATGACGAAGGAGCCATCAACGAATCATCCATGAACAACAGTATCGATGGACTAGGTGGTGGTGGTAGCGGTTCCGATGGCATCCGTCCCGTCTTTTTAGGAAATTTATCTCACGGTGCATTAAGTAGTGACATTGAACATTTGTTTCGTAATCCGGTTAGTAGGAGGAATTATGGGGAGGAGAAGGAGGAGGGGATGGCAAGTGAGATTGCTCCCTTTCTTTTGGATAGGGTGGTGAGTTGAAATGTTTTTTTTTGACATGTCACGTGTTTGTGTGTGTATTTTTTTGCAATAACAATATTATTCAATTCATAACCAATCCATCATGTGGCTAACTCTGCTACAAACCACCAAACTGTATTAATATTATAAACCTTCTCTCATACATGTTTTTTTTCTGATTTCATTCCAAAAATATATACACAGGATATGAAACGTGGATACGCCTTCGTTTTCCTCCAAGATCCCAAATCCAACGAGGAAAAAAATCGAATTGAGGCATATGTGTCTGAGATTAATGGAATGTACGTGTCATCATCTTCTTCATCATTGTCGTCATCCTAATTATTCATCGTCATTATTGTCATCGTCCATGATTGTCGTCGTCATCGCACATCATTTGTTCTACTACGTGAGGAATGAATGAGAGAAAAAGTTTGTGTGTGTGTGTCTTCCTTTGTTTTTCTACGCGGTAGATTTTGATGGGGAGGGGGGGGGGGGGGGTCATCAAACGCAGGCATCTTCACAAACTCAGCTAGATACACACATCATTTACGCCCATTTGCTCACATTCTTGAATGACCCCGACAATATGGAGACATCCAACACATGTACAAATAATAATACTTCCCATCTCCCAAGACTCTTTTGGAACACTTTTCCAAGAAATTTCAGATATGGGACAGTAAATTTCAGAGAAGTACTTATCACCATGACCTCTCTTTTACTTATCAAGTGGAACGGATTGTGCTGCTTGTCGTTCACAACTCCATCTTCGCAATCACGCTAAGCATATGTACCTATTTCAAAAGTAGGGATCCTACCGCCGCCTGTCTTATATATGTACGCTGTTACAGAAAATAAAGCATGCACCTTGTGAGTTCATGCTGCACGCTGCACGACGTCTGGATCCAGACACAGCTTTACCTGATCCTCCTCTGAAGCAAATGATTCGCTTCATCGGGCTGGGAATACGTATGGGCTTGGAAATTGAACCACTGTAAACAAGATATAAGCATGTATCTAATATTCAGTAAAAGCATACTTAGCTCACCACGTCTCTGTAAAGGTAGTACGAGTGCGTGATGCGAGATGGAGCACTCTGTTTGTGGAAACTTGAAGAAAAGGAAGTGGCGCCACTTTCAGTTTCAACCATTATAAATTTAACTCTCGATTTATTGTAGACATAATAACTGCACTTTTTATTCACCTCCATGACGCCTGAATATGCACTTGAGTTCATTGAAGGCACGGATGATTCTCTACTGCATAATCAATGGAGGAGCACCAGCTTCACGTAACCACTCCTCAAACTTANGGGGGGGGGGGGGGGGGGGGGGGGGGGGGGGGGGGGGGGGGGTAGCATCAGGTGACATTCTTCCAAGAGCCTAGGTTCTCCGCATTTTCCATCGTTGTGGTTGAATTAATTCTTGTGAACTATGTCTTTCTCTCTCCCCCCTGAAGAGAAATTGGAATGTCTTCGAATGGGTCAACGGAGAGAGTGAAACGGAGAAGGTTGGGGAAGGAGAGACCTTCGGCTCTTTACTTTTGTCCTTTCATCATCGTGTCATCCTGTCATCTGTTTGTTTTTATATCATCGCACCTTCTTCTACCAAAAACACCCTAAAAACTCAACAGTTTTCAACATACCATTTTTCTCACCCAACTTCCCCACCCCCTTCTCTTCCTCACACTTCCTATCTTATTTTCTCACCAACGCACACACGTAACTAAAAACACACCAAATATCCCCACACACACACATCACACAGGAACATCAATCAAGTCTCCAATGCCCTCCGCGCCGAATTCGCACGTGGCGATGGCCGTGTCAAACGCAAGGAAGATGAACGTCGTAAGAAAATCTCTCCCTCTGAAACTCTCTTCGTTGTGAACTTTCACGAGGAAACGACGAAGCGTGAAGATTTACAAATGTTATTTGAACCATATGGAGAATTGGTCCGGATTGAGATGAAGCGTAATTATGCATTTGTGCAGTTTAGGACTGTGGAGGAGGCTAGTAGGGCGAAGGATGCGACGAATGGGGGGAAGTTAGATCAGAGTGAGATTACGGTGGAGTTTGTGGCGAGGCGTATGGGTGAGGGGGGTGGACGTGATAGGGGTCGTAAGTAGATTTTGTGTATATGCTGTTTCTTCGTGGGTTGGAAGGGTATTCATACGTCTCTTCTGGTATTGCTCACATCATGCGTGTATCACTCTCTTTCCTTTCATCTGTCAATAAAGGCCGTGACGACTACCGTGGAGGACGTGGAGGATACCGTGGAGATCGTTATGATGAACGGCGTGACAGAGGAGGCAGGAGGGATGATCGTGGAGGTGGATACCGCGGTGATCGCGATCGTGATTATAGGCGTCGTTCTAGATCTCGCAGTCGTTCTCCGGGATATCGTCGTCGTAGTCCCCCACGCTACAGCCGCCGAAGCCGTTCCCGCAGCCCTGGATATCGTGGAAGGGATTATGATGATCGCCGTACCTCCGACCGCGGGGGATCTAGGGATTATGATAGGGGATATGAACGTTCTGAACGTGGATACGGAGATGGGAGGTAGGTATTCTTGAGAGATAGAAATGATCATGTTTGGAAACAGATAAACGAAAGAAGGAAGCTCGAAGCTGGTGGGTTGGGAATTCGATCGTCATGCATTCCAGGAGAGTTCTTTTTTTATGAGTTATCTAAAATCAAATCACTTTTCACGAAAAAATATCCTGCTTTTGTAATTATAGACGTTCATCACGCGATCGCTGCACTTCATCTGAGAGAAGATATTATTATTGTGACGCGGCAAGCTTCGTGCGTCATAGCTCTAATACCCTTACATGCTATGTACTAGTCTGAACAACAACAACAACAAGATGCAAAATTTCAGAGCGGTCCCCTCACCTATCAACTCAAAGAACACTATACAGCTCTCACTTCTCCGAAGCTTGGATTATTCGATGGAAGATGGTGAACACCATGCGCCGGCACTTGCTCAATATCCGTGTGCAATATTGTGGTGGGTGAGGTAAGCTAGTATCAGGTTCGTTGTATTTTGCACATGTTTTATTCCTAATTTTTTGTGAGATCTTTTTTCACGCACCGCCGATATGATATAAACCATATCCATCTTCACGACATACTTACCACCAAAGGGTATCGACCTTACTTTGTGAAGCTACGTAACTATCTGAAGCAAGAATTTGGCGATATCATTCTTGTGGAGGAGTTGATGGATAGGGGTATCACGGGCAATTTTGAAGTAATGATTGTTAATACGAACACTCTCATTCATTCAAAGCGACATGGGCAGGGAAAGGCAGAATCAGCTAGGGAGAAGCAGCTCATTGTAGACCAAATTAAGGAAGTACTGGAGTCCTTGTAATGAGCATATGCAGGACATCATCATCTATGAATAATGCCAATAGACAGCTGATATATTGGGAGATGGAATGACGGAATGAGTGGTAATAAAGACTTTATCTCATACTAATTCGATCCCGACATCATCGAACAATACTACGCTGGAACAGTGAGATAATTTTTTACGTTGATGTGTATGTACATAAGTAGATAAGATCGAAAAGAATGAAAACTATGTTAGAACAGATAGACTAGGTACACACTCATCGAGCAAGAATCTCTTGAGCGAGAGGGGCATCAAACGCATGAGTGCACTTCCCCGTCTACCAGTTATTCACCATGCATGGATCATTTCTATAACAGACGTCTATCTACTTTAAGTGGTTACTTGATCCTCCTTTTGTTGCCCTTTTTCTTCTTCTTGGCAGCTGATGCATCTTCTGCGGCTAAAAGTTGCTTTGCAATGGCGTCAGCGGCACTGGATTTTGCGGTGTCTTTATCCTTCTTTAGCTGCGATTTGCCTTGCTCGATCGCCAGAGTCATAAAATGCTTCATCCACTTTGCACTCTCTTTTGTTCTATCATGATCTTCTCCGTACATGGCGTGGTAAAGTTTGAAAGTGTTCTTCTCGCAATCAAAAGCTTCCTTGAATCTTTCGAGGTGACATAATGTCGAGGCATAATGCCTTGCAATAACACCGTCAATGACACGATCTTGGTTTATTTTCTTGGTTGCCACCTCGTAGAAGCGCAATGCATCTTCGTATCTACCAGCTTCGTAATACTGCCTTCCAATGTTGAAATAGAGAGGAGCAAGAGAATAGTTCGGACCCGCCATGGCCTCTCCCAAGAACAACACTGCTCGATAGTGTTTCATTCCCTCGACAATCTTTCCTTGAGCAAAATAAACATCAGACATGACTAAATGAGCATTGTATGCCTCCGAGCTGTCAAATCCATGAAGAGACACTGACACTGTGAGGCACTTCCCCGCAGCCACCAACGCAAGATCTAGATCCTTGCTGTTGGCATACACCGTCGCAATGAGTTTGAAACATTTCTGTATTTGCGGATGAATGGTAGTTTCTACTACTCGTTGACAGAGTGCTGCAGTCTCATTCAAATATTCTAATGCGATGGGCAGCTCTATACCCTGACTCAACTTGGAATAAGCAGCATCATAAATCACTTTCACATCATTAAGAAGCACATGAAGAGATTGACTTCCTAAGCCTCCATTAAACGAACAAGGCACGAAGGATTCGCCAGCGACAGATGCACCATGCTTTACAAGAGGTAAGATATCAAAAATGTCTGTCGGGGCGATGGGGTAAGATGCTTTGAGCCGCCCGCCTCCACCAATCAAACACTTTCCACCTAGATCGTAACGTCTTCCAACGAGGCGGATACCTGATCGTTGACAAATTCTTCGAAGTAGCGGTAGGTACATAGCACGCCCCTTGGATTCGTTTGATTTTGCGTTGCCGTAGAAGGACAATGTATATCTAAAGCGACGAGCAACCTCGCTTTCGATATCGGACCAGATTTCAAAACGCCCCCTTTGGTCAGCAGTATCAGTATCACCATCCAGCATCATCACAAGTGCATTCATGTCATCTTCGCTTAGTGTGCCTTGCAAATGATAAGATTTGCTCATTCTCTGCTCTGTTTCAGATGCACTTTCCTCGTCAGTCGACATAACTGCACTGAGGAACGATGCGACGAGTTTTGCAGATGGAGCTCCTTGTTCTATCATGTACGAGTTCAGGACATGCTTTGCAGCACGTGCAACGATTTCGCATTCGAGTAGCTCGAGCCAGCACAAAGGCATCCGTTGCCGAGGGAGTTTTTGTCCTGTTTTCTCATCGGCAATATCTCTTGCCTCTTCTTCCATGGCCAATTCAGCGAGTCGTCCCAGGTACCTACAGTTAATACCATACTGATGAATGAACTCTGTTAGGGACGCACCATCGTTAGGGATCGACAAGCTATGTTCACTTCCAATTCTAATTGCAGTAGTGAGCTTAGGCAACACAGTTTCCCACAGATAACGAGCTATGCAGCGCACTTCTTCTTCATCTTTCTTCAACTGCTCGAATGCGTCTTTGTCCAAGTCTTCCATAGATCTCATATCAGGGAGGAACACGTTGATATTGTACTTGAGTGTTTTGATATACTCTTTTTCGGCCTTTTCTATCTTCACCCTCTTCTCTGCCAGTTTGCTCGCCTTTGATTCCGCCTCGTTCTCTGTGGAGGGATCGTCAACTGTTGCCGCGCTCTCACCTTTTAGGACATCTTCATCTTCCTTAATAAGTTTTGACAGATGTTTCCCGACCTTCAACTCCGCGTAGGTGGAGACAAGCTCAGGTCGAAGAACGGATGTAACCCAATAATCGTCATCCATGGTAGAAGGGATATTTCGGTGCTTCTTAGCGTCAGATTCTAGCAATCCAGTTCCACCATTTTCTTTGCCAATCCAGTTTGCATCACGGGGCGTCAATCTCGTACAATCTAACAGATACTTTCGTTTATCGCTTCCAAGAATAACTTTCATCTCAATTGGTCCACAGATTTCAACAGTCTTCTTCCTATCTTCCTCTTCGTCGTCACCTTTCGTTTCCACCTGCATTGAGCCTGGGTATACTGGTGTGTTCTTCAGATCCTCCATTCTTTCTTCTGTTAAAGGAGTCGCCGGAACAGTCCGAGTTGCTACCATGCAAATTTCACCAAAGATTTCCTCAGCCAACTCATGAATTTCATCGTCGTGTCGAATAGGATTTCGTGCATCAATCGTTCCATATGCAAGAGTATGTGACTTCTCACCATGCAGAATACCTGGGATGACACTCTGGCAAACAATTCTGATTCCCATGTACTCAACTATTACCATTCCCAATGTGTGTATTCCGGGCATATCAAGTCGGTGCAGCAAATTGATGTTGGTTGCATCACGAGACGCAGATTTTCTAGCAGCATTGTCGCCCTTGAAGGTTTTGAAGGTGTCCATACCTGTATCAATTGCTCTCGAGAAGAAGATATTGTTGTGCAAGTAAACGTGGGATCGAGATGACTCATGCGTATTCATGGGAGTGATAAAACCGTCAAAGATTGCTTTGACACCCTGAAGAGCGGCATCGCCGAATTCGGTCATGATTTTATGCATAAACTTGGCTCGTTCCATCCGTTCCGCAAGCGTATCAGTGGGCATTTCCCTTGCTGCCTGGATCTCTTCATTCCAGTCCCTCATTCCCCCCAGCCTCATCTCAATACCGTGCGTGGACATTAAATCTTCCTCAGTGCGGTTTGGATTCCATGCATGTATCTTGTCATGTTGCCAAGTACCATCGTTGGAAGAGGGCAAAGGGACCAACCATGATGGAGTCTGCACGACAGAATCAATGCGAGGTGTGAATGTGGATGGTGCCGGTGTCATGTGCCCTCCAATGGCAGTTCCACTGTTGTTGTTGGGGAATACTGAAACAGCTGATCTCAACAAGGAAGTAATTGAATCTTCACCCAGGGCAGTTTCGCGAATCAAGTCTGCTCGATTCTTTGAAGCTGTTAGTGCAATCAGCCATGCCTCGCGAAGTGATTTGGAATGCTGCAACAGACAGTCCAACAATGCATGCGAATAGCATGAATCTTTCGCGGGAGCGGGATTGAATGATGAAGAGGTACTGCGGTTGACATAAAAACCGAGTGGGAAGGCTGTGATATGGACAGTTGATCCACCAGGAAGAGTACATTCAATGTAGGCGAGGTCACCAAGAGTGCGACGATTGGAAGGTGGAGGATGATATCCACTGTGACGGAGTGTACATTGGACGCACGAGGCTTCGTTCAATTCATAAAGAGCACGTTCCGCCTCAACAAAGGAATGACGGCCCTTCATTTGAACGCCAGCACCATTCGATACGTCTGTCTCTCCAGCTCTGCTCTTAGTTCCCTTGGATTTTTTCTTGTTGGCCTTATTGGACTTATTGTTTTCCTTGCCGGTATTATCCATCCACGAATCATCGTTGGATTTTGATCCAGGACCCTTCTGTCGCCCAACATTGTCATTTAAACTTAGCAGCGTTTGCTCGTCACCACATGCAAGGTAGTAGAATGTAGACAAATCACCACTTTTGATATGTTCAGTGAAGGAAAGGTCGTAGTCAGATGGATAGGTTGGCAAATCTATAACTTTTTGTTTCTCCTTTGTCTCCTCTCCGTTCTTTCCGTTTTCCTTTTTTTTTTTTGGTAATCGGATTCAATGAGCAATATTGTTGTTAGGATGGAGAGGCTGTTGACCAATATCACCACATTGTAAACACAAGTTGGAACAAAACAACTCACCTTGTCTTTTGCAGCGTTCCCATCTTCATTCACCTCTTTATCATCAACATCATCATCATCATCATCACTATTATCCTTCATTGCAAGCTGCTCGTTCTTCTCCACCGACACCTTGTTTCCTTCTTCTTCTTCTTCATTGTCTTCGTTTGCCTTTTCCTCCTCAAAATCACCCATCAACGTAGTCAAATGGGGTGCATTCCCCTCCAACAATTGTCGAACTCGTACCATGTGATCACGAATCGATGCCACATTATACTTTTCAAGTACAATACGGAATGCAAAGTTGGATGCATCAATGAAAATCTTCTTGTTGTTGTTGTTGTTGTTATTATTGTTTTTGCCGATGGCGTCACCAACATTCCCCTCCTTTTCCAATACATCTAACAAGATGGATAGATCACCATAATCATCCAATTCCATCTCATTAGTATTATCAAAATCCGCAGCAGAAGCAGGGTTGGTCTTAGTATCCTGTCCTCCTCCTCCTCCTCCTACATCTGGTGCACGTCCCAATTTCAAAGTCATGACCAACTTATCAATCGCCATTTCTGCACCATCAAGTGTATATGTTGATACTACATTATCCTTCTCCCAGTCTTTGTGTTCACCATTAGTAGTACTAGTAGTCGTCGTCGTCGTCGTTGTTGCTGCAGCAGCAGCACCATTGGTCGTCGTCTTCTTCTTCTTCTTCTTCGTGTTGGTCGTCTTTTTATTTCCACCCTTATTATTTGCAGCGGCAGTTTTAGTGGCAGCAGTAATCGCAGTAGTAGTAGTAGTCGTCGTCGTAGTAGTAGTAGTAGTAGTACCAAGACGTTCCAGAACTAAACGATATCTCGTCAAATGAGCAAATCCAATAACTTCTGAAATGGCAGAACGAAGAGATGAAACGGGTTCTTCTGGACGGAGTGGTGGAAGTGGTACTAGTACTAGTACTTCTTCTTTTGCAGCATCAGTGCTGCTGCTGCTGATCTTCTTTTGACGAGGTGAGAGGATGGATAAACCCTTGAGAAAGATTTCGGGTGGGATAATGGTGGTGGCTTCTTCGTTTGTGGTGGTGGTGGTGGTGGTGGTGGTGGTGGTGGTGTTCTTCCCGTTGGGTTGTTGTTGCTCACCATCATCATGTGAAGTAGTGGACTCTTTGTTGGTGTTTTCCTTGTCGACTACGACGTTTTGCTCATCGGCTGCAGTTGCTGTAGCCTGGTTCGTCATAATGGCGGGGCAGAGACGATATATATATATATCGCAAGGGCTGATTAACAAGTTATCAAGAAGTACTTGATGGATGTGGTCTTCTATGCTTGCAGAATGAAGAAGTTGTGACCTCCTCTTGACTTTATGAAGCCGCTTACTTACTTATGGCAGACTTGGCCAGCCAGCTTTATGATTCTTGCCATTTGGCTTGGCCGTGCTGTATGGTAGATATCGCGGTATCTTTATTGCGTCTCGATGCAGGAGTGGTTCTGATGCTTGATGGCCGTCTTGCAGGCACACACCTAAAACGATGGATGGCTTATGGCTATTTGCTTTGCTCTTTTATCTCCGGCATGCTTGCTCTCTCTAGACCGCTTGCCATTTTGGCAGCGAGGCCACAAACTCTCATAAAATTACACAAGAACAGCAGTGCCTATATCATGCTTAGAAGAGTTGCCATCGCAGGAGCATCATCGTCATCATCATCATCAACCGCAAGGGCGGTGGTGGTGACGTCTTCTTCTCCTGTCGTCGCTACACTATCCAGATTACACTCCTGCTGCTGCTGCTCCGCAATTAGAAGCAATAGTAGCAGTAGTATTAGTCCACAGCAGCATCGCCTTCTTCTTTTCAATAATAATAATAGAAATTACCAACAGCAATCATCACAGTTTTCTGCTGTTGTTGGACAACAATTACCTCACCCATTATGTCGAAATTACAATGATGATGATGATGGTAATCATAATGGTGATCAACAGAATGGCAAAAGAGATAGAAACCGCAGCAATACATTATATAACAAATCATTGGCAACGATAAACTTGAACAACATTACAGTCATCGGTAACACCAATAGGTCAATGAGTAGTATGCAACAAACTACTCAAAACTTCAATACTTCCACCACCACCACCACCATTATTCGTCAATATCATACAACACTACCAGAACAACGAGGTGCGGCAATAGTATTAACTCTTGGTGCGGTAGCTGCCACTGCCAAGGCTGGACAGTATGCAGTACAGGGATATAAGGAATGGAAGGTTGTCATGGAGGAAGAAGAACGGAAGAAGAGACAAGAATTAGAGGAGAAGGATAATGATAAACCGATGGATGATAATACGACGAAAGAAGAACAACAACAACAACAACAACAAGGGGAAGGAAAGAGTGATTACACTACTGGTGGTAGTCAATCTACTACCAATAATGGTGATGATGGCGGTGCAGCAGCAGCAGCAGGAAACAATACTACCGACGAAGTCAAGCGTGAAAATTTCTTTGCCAAATTCTTCAATCTCTCGGTAGGGTCCAAATACTACGAGGGTGGATTTGAAGAAAAGATGACTCGGAAGGAGGCCGCACTCATTCTGGGTGTGAGGGAATCGAGTACCACCAAACGTATCAAGGAGGCACATCGAAAGTTGTTAATATTGAATCATCCGGATACGGGGGGTAGTACGTATATGGCTGGGAAGATTAATGAGGCGAAGGAGTTGTTGTTGAAAGGAAAGAAGTAAATAATATATATATTGCTCTAGGATGTCAATCCTTGTGTAGCTATATATAACAACTAATATACACGAATATGGAACAAAGTCCTAATAGGGTGATGATTGAGATCATTGGTGTGGTTTTACATTAGTCGCATTTGAAATTCAACATTATTGCACAAGGAGGAACAAACGAACCTCAAGCATTTTGTCCACAGTGGTATCATTATTTACCAATTTCCAATGACGATCCAATATAATTTGAGCGTGGTAATAAATTGTGAAGTTATTGATCAAAAACCGGCAGGAAACCCACCGCAAACAGTATTGACCAAAAAGAAGGAAGGAGGACGGTCTCTTAATAATCCTGGCTCTTGCTTGACGTGGACTTGGAAGCAGTCTTCTTAGGAAGGAGAACGGCATGGATGTTGGGCAAAACACCGCCAGAAGCGATGGTGACACCTCCTAGCAACTTGTTCAACTCCTCGTCATTCTTGACAGCAAGGGTGATGTGTCGCGGCACGATACGAGCCTTCTTGTTGTCACGGGCGGCATTGCCGGCAAGCTCGAGAATCTCAGCACAGAGGTACTCTAGGACAGCGGCAAGGTAGACGGGTGCCCCAGCTCCCATGCGAGTGGCATATTTGCCCTGACGGAGGTAACGTCCGATACGTCCGACGGGGAATTGTAATCCAGCCTTGGCGGATGAAGTGGTGGACTTCTTTTCGCCACGGCCTCCTTTTCCTTTTCCTGTGATGATTGGGAGAGGTGAGGTTGGTTCAACGAAACGATTGTTGAGAGTCGATAATTATGATGACAAAATGCTAATACGAAGGTTCATGAGACCAAAGGTACATGAAACGAAAAAATGATTACGACGGTTCACGAGGCCATCAATTTAAAAGCGACGCAATCATAAAACTAGAGAAAGGGGTCATTGGCGGCGAATGCAATCGCAGCACAACATAAGAGAACAACACGCACCTGACATGGTTAAAATTGGGTTGGTTGAGATTACAAACGAGTGTTTTTGTAGCTGGTTTGCAGAGAAAGTAACTTCAACTGGAGACACCAATCAAACGCCAAAGTAAACACGATTCGGGGGCTAAAGCCCTTTTGTTTGGGATGTAGCCCTCTTTTATTCAAAATCCTTTATCAGATTCATGTTAATTCTGAAAACTCTTTAGGATGGCAGCCCTCGAGCCCCCAGATTCCCTATTTGACAAAAAACGGGCGCGATTCCGTTTCTAGCGACTTTCGGCGAAATAGCTACATAAACATGTTACTGTTATGTTATCAGACCTCTAAATAGGTACCTGAGTATGTATCTACCAGCAGCCAATAGAGGGCATTTTTAGAGGGATGACTTTTGCCCGCGGAAGGTTCTACTACTCCTAATATTATTGATTCCGCTGTACAAATTCTACGTAATGAGGTAGTGCCTTGTAAGCGGAACGACTTCATAGAAAAGCGAAAAGAAGAGAAAGCCCATCGAGCGACATCACGCTTTTTTCTTTATGTTCCGCCGCTGAAGTATTTCAAGCAGCATAGAAGCCTCTCTTGAAGCGCCTTCTGATGAACGTTGGTCATCCCCATGCAATGAATCATTTACTGACTTTAAACGCAATAGAGAAGCAATGGTAGATTTGGGCACCTACACTTCGGTCAACTCCTACGAGGGAAAAGATGACGACAATAAAGATGTCGACACCGACGCTGTCATCGAGAGTCTCAACTACATGGACTACGTCCCAAGTGATATGGATGAAAACTCCGAAACTCTCCCTCGGCACAATCGGAGCAACAGTCGACCTTCTCCACCGGCAGTAGAGTTGTGTTCTTTATTTCAACCAAAGGATGATGAGCAACACACAACCACCACCTCGTTGTTTGCATTTGAAGATTCAGAGACAGATTCTCCCGCAAGAAAGAGCAATGGGGTGTCATCATATCAAACAACATTGAAACAAAATGATTTACCTACACCACGCATGAGCGGCAGAACTATGACAAGCAGTAGTGATTCGCCACCAACAACCCTATCAAGTATTATAGAACGACAACAACGTAGGGGAAGCGGAGTATGGGGAATAATGAGACCCAAGAAACCAGACCGATCACGCACAGTCTTCCCCCCCGGTAGTGCCGTCGGAGAATTATCGTCACTAGGATCAATACGTGAAGAGGACAACTCCGAAGATGAAGATGATGAAGATCCACTCATGGAAGTGATGGATTATTTAGAAGATGAAATTGATGAGTATACCTATGATGAATTGATTCCACTCCAGATACGAATGGCATTAGAAGATCAGATATTTGGATGGGATCATTTCTTCTCGAGTATGTTGGGTCATGTGGTGTATACGGTTGGGAGTTACTTCATCACTTTTTGGTTTATTACCTTCTTGTGTTTGCGTGAGGTGCCATGGGGTAGTGGGAAGGTCGATGAGTTTACCGATACAACAACTAAGTCCAATCCTTGGGGTATGCCACATGGACTATTCTCCTTCATTAGGACAGCAATTTCATTGGGATCCGCAATATCTACCTTTCGAACTATTAGAAGAAGACGTCGTGTATGGCTTCGTCCGTCACGAGGAGATGAACGGAGAAAACATTCCATGGAAGAGGCCGACCAACGTGCTAGTCGATTTGTACTAGGGTCCAAGCTATGGAGTAAGATGCGCCGTTCCTATGAAAAGCGTCGTGAAAAATACCTGGCACGAGGTGTAAGTAGAAAATTACAAAAGGCCCAAAAGATGTTTGAGAAACGACATAAAAATCGTGTCCAGCTAATACGCAGCACCAGTAATTCTTCGTTGAGTTCATTGGGGTCCAAGAAGAAACGCGCAGTTGCATCCGCATTGACTAGGCAAGGACATGAAAGTTCTCATCATGAGCGCGTGAGGATGTTGGCGTCGGCTGGGAGGTCTAGAAAACGCCTTGATTCGGATTACTCAACTGATAATGATGATGGTAGTGTCGGAGGGTCATCTGTTGGTGAATCAAGTAACTCAGATGTGCGTTCCTATCACAACTCCATGCCAGGATATGTCGGAGATAGTCACACACTACCCAACTTCGCAATGGAGTCTGTTTCACATGACCAAATGCCATTCGCTAGTGGAGAGATAAAAAATGTACCATATGTGCACGGTGGCTTCTTTGGCGCAGCGCCATTCATGCTTACCAACCCGTTTTGGATCAAAATTTTGCGACTGCTGATGCCAGATGTATACGTTGAAATTGCAAGACGTGCATCCTACGCTCCTGCCCCAAAGCTGATTCACTGGGCAGAGAATAATCCTGTTGTAGCTGCATACGGTACTGCACATGAGGTTGAGTTTAGTGGCAAGGTGCCGACTCTTGAGTGGGATGTTTTTCTTGACCCATACCTTGTGAGGAGAGTAGAAATAGTGCTGAGTGAAAAAGAGACATTTGTTAAAAAACAAAAGGATTTGCGTAAAAAGTCACGCGAGGCAAATGGAAGTAGCAGTCGTGTTGTTGACGGGGAAGCATCGCCATTAGGTTCCAAGTCGGAAGATGCAGCAGCTCTTGCGTCAGCTGATGTACGTCTTGTGCTTTCTTACTACGATAAAGAAATTCGACGAAGGACGGAGATCTTAGTTGATCGAATGCTCATTGCGCACGGCAATGTTGCGCAATTAGTCATGGAGCAAACTGGCTATTTCAAGAAGTACAACTTTTCTCGTGTAAAACGTACGAGAAAGACTCTTGGAGGCGGGATATTTGCAAGACAATGGGTGGCAGTGTACGCGGAAGCCATGAGTATGGGCATGGAGGGATTCTGCGATGAAGATGAGGACGATGACATTAGTGATAGTGGAACAGACGGCAGCATCGAAACAAGAGAAGACTTGGACTTTGGTGGAGAGAATGATTTTGTTGACACAAATGATGATGGGCGGAATATAGAAATGAGCCGAAGCCCCAAGCCAAAATCAAAACGGACCTCCTCGGCAACTCGATCTGACATCCCCCCTGAAAAAATTGTCATGACGAGGAACGAATACATCAACGATGATGATGATGATGATGATGATATGTCAGCTTCAACTGATGATTCGTCTCAGCGTAGTAAAAGACAGGGTTCAAGAAAGAAGCACAGGAGGAAGAAGTTGACGCGTAGCCAGCTCAACCCTACATCGTTGCGGGCGGCATTTTGTCCAGACATGTCAATCAAAGAATCTATCTCCATGCTCAAGCCCATTTTGCAATGTTCGGCTCCTTTGGGTATCCTCATGGACATGAAATCAAGACATGTGTCCAAAAGAGTGTGGGCACTTGTTATCGACTACTTACGGGATGCGGGTGCTCGAGTTGAAGGAGTGGCATCATTCATAGTTGACGAGATCCGTGACATTTCTCAATACTGCAGTAGCCCAGTGAATGAAATCGTCTTCATTCACTCTGCAGGTGATTTGCAGCACGGCTGTCACACGGGTCAGATCAAAAGGCGTGATAGAGTGTTCTTTAACGCTGGATCGTTGCTTTGGGACTACCCCAACTTATACGCAATGGAGACTGTGAAAAGTATCTTGTGTCATCGCCTTCATCCCTGCTTTGACGAGCACAACATCAAGGAGAGTTACCGTCTCAAGGCATACGCTAGGACAACCAAGAACTCTCCTCAACAATCAGAATCTGAGGCCGAAACATGTGACGAGAGTACCTTGGGTGACGGTGATTCGCTGGACACTGAACTGTTCGCTAGACTAATAGTTGCAGACAGAAAGCGGAAAGCTTTAGCAGATCCCGGACAGTTCACCTACGAGGAAGTCCCGGATAATATCTGCAGCACTATTCAAGATTACAAGGAGCATTACCAACTCTCAATCGGCCTTTATGTACAGGAATTTGCCATCGATGAAGTTGCAATCTCATTGATTGTAAAGTATGTTAATTCAAACCCGCACGTCTACGACTTGGGGTTGAGTTGGGGAGGCATCAATGGTCTCACGGTCAAGGGAATCCAGCCTGGTAGATTCACTGCTACCGATGGTTTATGGAATCAGCGATATGGTGGTATGCCGTGGATAAGAGACAAAAATCCATCAGATTTTCTCCCGCCTATGTCGCCAGGTGAATGAGAAAGAAAAATGGTCATTTTTTCATGCAAATAAAATCTTTAGTGTGGTAACCATTCGAGTTGATCTCTACTACCCGCGCTCAATACTGAGTTGTCGGGGCAAAAAAATAGGACCGTCAAATGCCAGAGTAAACTAATGAATTTTGTGATGTAATAGTTCTCTCTCTCTCTCTCTCTCTCTCTCTCTCTAGAGACCGCTGGAGCCTCTCAAAGTCCCGCCCCATAGCCAGGGATACGCTCAATTTTGGCAAAGTCCCACTCCTTGTTACACAATGGACAAACACTCCTAGTTCGTAGCCATCTCTGAATACAATCCAAATGAAAGACGTGACCACAATTTCCAAATGCAATACTCAATCCGTTATCATTGGTGGGGCTTGGATTGGCCTGATATTCAATTGAAGGTTCATTGAGGGAGTTACGACAAATAGCACATGTATCGGCGCAGATGTCCCAACTCCACATGGCCTGTTTATTACGTTTTGTTGTTTGTTGGTGCGAACGGAGCAAGTACAAAGGTGAGAAAATGATTCAGAAGAACTTGTCAATATTGCCTCGTGAAAAATCTGGCCAATTGATTGCAGTAGCATTTCGAGTCAGCGCTTATTTTTTATCCGATCCGGCCGAAAGAACGGCGGCATATATTATTATGCGACACCTCCCCCGTAGCAACACTCATTCACATCGATACACGCCAAAGCAGCAGAAGTATCCATAATAAAATAATGCAACAATAAATGCCACCAATAGTTAGATACTCACGACAGCATTCCACTTCTTGATCTCAAAACGGGGCGCCTTGCCTGCTGCTGCGGCTTTTTTCTTTGGTGCATCCTCTTCGGCATCAGCTGTGGCGGCGTCTGCCATTTCGACATCGTCATTTTTATTGTCTTCGGTGTCGGACATTGTAGATTAGTTTGGTAAGGGTTGAATGAGATGATAGCAAATAAGTTTGTGGTTTGTTCGTAGGCCGAAAGTTAGTAGGCTCCGCCTCTTGCTCTTGCTATGATAGCTTTTGGCTTGGAATGAAAATCATTAAAAGTACGTTTTGTGGGCAGTGGGCGTTTTCGGCACAAACCATCAATATCGGCGATCACAGGTAGAATCTCTTTCGCGAGACATGTCTCACACTCTCACATTCAGTGGTAAAAGATAGGACTCTCACAGCAAGTGTCAACTCAATACTCAACGCGTCCTAAACGCTCGAACATTTCCACTTGCTTTTCCCCAGGACGCCCGAGCCCACAACTTCTTTTCACCGACCAAACCAAACATAATCCGAAAAAGTTTTTCAGAGTCAGAAGCGGACGTGTTGCGCTTGATGGTCTCTTTTTATGACAAACACCTTGTATAGAATAAGATAATGGCCGAGACATTCGTGTCTGCCAACGATTGGATTTGGGGGATCACATTCTCCGTCCTCGCATCCATCATCGGTTCAGCATCCAAGCTCGCTATGCGCAAATCATGGATCATTCATGGACAACTTCAATCACGTCAATCTGGAGGTTCCTCCGTTTTCCTTCCTGAAGATTTGAGTGTTGCAAAGAGCGAGAGCAGTGAGTTGTCTACATTTGAGATATTGCAGTCAGCTTTAAGCACGGAAGACGATGGTTCTCCACAACTATGCAAAATCTCGAAGGCTAGGGCTGTCTCGTGGTTCCTCTACCTCTGTGGTATGATTGGCATGTCATTTCTGAACCCATTGTGTTGTGTGATAGCGATGCAATATGCCAACCCATCCATCTTAGCACCCTTTTCTGGGCTATCGCTTGTGTGGGTGATTTTATTATCTGGGATGGTCGTAGGAGAGCATCCTACGAGGAGTCAGAAGGTTGCTTGTGTCTTGATTGTTATTGGAGTAGTGCTTGTGGGACTGTTTGGAGATCATACGAATGCGAGCAGTATGACCGTAGACGAAGTGATTGCATCTTATGTAGATCCAGCGTTCATCGTATTCATGATTTCGATGTTCTCTTTCGTCTCGATGCTCCATCTGATCATCAAACACTTTCCTAAAACCTCGCCCCTAAAGAAGTTTGCTTGGGGATCTCTTGGCGGGGCGATCACTGGCTTCCAGAACTACCTAAAAGATACTCTGACGATAGTAGAAGCAACTAGAATGGAAGGTGGCCCACTGCCTGCAATGTTCTATCTGCTGCTCATCCTGGCTTTGACCACGGGCTTTGCTGGGCTACTATGCCTCAGTGCGTGTATGAAACGTTATGATGCTACGTATAGTTCTGCAATGTTCGTAGTTTCATTCGTCATTACAACAAGTTCTATGAGCATTGTACATTATAATACCTTTGCCGGTATAGGTGATGAGAGAGCCATCACTATGTATTTTATGGGATTATCTGTCCTAATTTATGGGGCGACTATTCTTGTGAGGCCAAGGGCTGCCGTGTGTTTACCTGAAGAGGACTCAGATTCTGATTCTGATCACTCTCATGTAAGCGATGATAGTAAAGAAGAAAAGCTACTCGAGACGAGTTCTGACAATGTGTTTAGAGTTTAGAATGCGCTAGAAGTAAACATAGAGATCATATATGTTCATGTTATGCAGGGTTTCTCCTCCTCGTCGCTAGCCAGATGACAATACATTTTCGGCCATTTCGATATTACCCAGCGTACATGCGATCATGTAATGGTCGTCTGAAAGTCCAGCCTCTCTATACTTGCTAAGGGATGTTCGCCAGGACTGCAGTGCGTCCCTGTAGCTGCACTTCGATGCATGAACGCAACCGATTTGATGGAGGGCCTGAGCCTCAAGTTTTGGGTTGCTGCCGTCAAATGAACTAATCTCTAAAGCCCTGTTATAGCATTCCATGGCCTTCGGTGTTTCGTTGATTGCAGCACAGCAGATACCTAAGCCAAATAATGTGGTTGCGACTTCCATGTCATCGTTTCCAAGTGTGAGCTTTCTCACACGCAGAGCCTCTTTCAGACATTTAATTGCCTTTACGTTGTCCCCAAGTTTTTGATATATGCCCGCAATATCATCTAAGCTGGAAGCAACCTTCACGTGATCTTTGCCAAACACAGCTTTGCGTACGTTCCATGCTTCCTTATGGTATGACAGAGCTTTGTCACTTTCGTTCTTTGAGTCGTGAATATAGCCGAGACAATGCAGAGTATCTGCAACACTTTCGTGATCTTTTCCGACTGTCATCTTGTAGACATCTAATGCTGATTCAAAGAGTTCTATTCCTTGATCATATGAACCTCGCAAACGATGAATTTCGCCCAAACGCTTCATTATATCTGCAGTTACTTCGTCTTCGCCAGCAACTCCCTTGCGCAGTTGAAGGCTTTCTTCGTAGCACGCAAGGCTCTTTAGGTATTGTTTCCTAGATTCGAGAATGCTACCTTTGTGAACCATCACCTCTGACACCCAAAGCTCATTGTCATCTTTACCTTTTTGCATCTCGAGCGCTTCGTCAAATAGCTCCATCGCCTCATCGATACTTCTGGTCTTCCGATAAATCTGCCCAAGCTTTACAAGGGCATTTGACAGTCTCTCTGAGTTGTCTTTTTCTGACGTTCTTGCAATCCGTACAAACTTCTCCAGCAACAAGACTCCATTTTTTGCATCTGTCTCCAACTTCGCAACACCAAGATAATAAGCAACCTCTGCCCACTCATCTGAGTTAGTGCCGTAAACACTTTCCCTAGATTGGAGACACTTTTCAAGAGAATGCAACCCTTTTCGTGTATCGCCTGTAGCACCTGTCGCAAGCTGTGATGTCCCCAACAAGTAGTATACATCTGCCAGCACGGGGCAATTTTGTTTCTTGGAGTAAATATCCACAGCCTCGTCAAAGCACTCCATTGCGCTGACATGATTGTCATTGGTTTGATGAATCTTTCCCAAGCTAACAAGTACCTCGGCAATCTCTGGGCTGTTGATGTATAGCTGCGCTCGCCGGATCCTCAAAGCTTCGGTGTAGCAACGAAATGCCACGTCACTGTTGCCAAGTTGATTCTGAATGGCTGCAACCTCAACCAACAATTCTGCATTCTTCAAATGATCTTTTCCATACACTTGCTTTTGAATTCGTTTCACTGAAGATGAACAATACGAATGAATCTCGGGTTAGTGCGGTCTGTTTGCGGAGAGAGAGAGAAGAAAAGCACTCAAATAATTGCTGATGACACACCTTCCTTGAAAGCAACTAGAGCTCCATTGACGTTCTCCATTTTCGCTTTCAACTTGCCAAGGATCATCAGGACATTGGCACAAGCCAAGTCATCGGGTCCAAGTATACTTGTTTTAATCTTCAGTGATTGTTCCAGTGAGAGTATTGCGTATTGGTTTTCTCCATTTTCCATGTATGCGGTCGCAAGCAAATCCAGCACATCGCTCTTCAATACTTCGCAATCCTTCTTGCCCTTATATGTAATGAGCGCTGCTTTGAGCAAAGGGACCGCAGATGAAGAACTACCCTTTTTCATCAATAAAGAGCCAAGAAGATGCTGAGTTTCTGCAAGACTTATATGTCTCTCGTTAAGAGCGTTTTCCTTTATCTTCAATGCTTGTTCGACGTAATCAATCGCTTCTTTGTATCTGTCTTGGTGGAAATGTATTCTCCCGATGCTGCCAAATTATTGCATAATCAGAGTGATGAGTGCATGGAAAATAACATAAAATACGCGTACGAACATCCCAGCTGACTTTACCTGTGAAGTGAAAATGACACGTCCAAATGATTATTACCAAGAAGTAAACACCTTGTTTTCATTGAGGAGAGGAAGTAACCAAGGGCTTTGTCGAGATCTTTTCCCACTTGTAAGAGTGCTAGACCAATACAATGTTCAGTCTTTGCAATCGATACATGTTCCCCTGGGAGAAGATTCCTTTTTATCCGCAGCGATTCCGCGTATGTATCAAGGCATTTCTCGAATTCACCGTCCTTGGCCAGGCAGTTCCCTATATTATGCAGCGTATCTGCCATCTCCAATGAATCTCCTTTGAGTGACTTTTGTTGTAGAAATAATGCATCTCGAAAGCATTTCAAAGCTTTTTGATTGTCTGCCATTTTCACATGAATACTGGCCATATGAGAAAGAACTTGCCCTATCTTCTTGAAGTCTTTCATTCGCTTGAATACCTGCAGAGCTCTCTGAAAGTAGATGAGTGCTTTCGTCGGTTTGTATAATCTGTGATCATATAATAATCCCATTTCAACCAAGAGCGAACCCATCTTTCCAGGAATTTCACTTTTATTGGAGGACTCTTTCAATTCAATTTTCAACAGTGCAATCACGTCTTCGTACGTGCTGAGTAATATCGACACCTGTTCGTCATCATCTGACAACGTCGCGGACACGATTCTTGCTCTTCTTTTGAGGCTCTGGTCAAAGAACTGGAGCGCACGTTGTCGATCCATCTTTGCTCGGTACACGTTGGCAATACAATTTAATGTATCACAAATGTCACCCATCTCATTTACATCGTAGACACTCCTGGCGTTTGCCTTCCTAATTATCAATGCTTCCCTAAAAGATGACAGGCTTTCTGAATACAAACCAAGATCGTCACAGACGACACCGATGTTATGAAGAATTTCCGCACACTCCGGGTGATCTTTACCTAACGCCAATGATTTTATTCGATGTGCAGCAACGAAAGATTCACGAGCAGCTTCAAACTCCTCGTTTTCTCTGTGTATGTTTCCTATCCAACAATGACTCTCCGCCACGGAGATGTCGTTGTCGCCAAGCGCAGCTTTTCTTATGGATAAACTCTTCAGAAAGCACTTCATTGCAACGCTATTTGCATTCTTGGCATGGTACATTACTCCAATATTGTGCAAAACACGAGCCACTCGTGGGTCATCGTAGCCAAGTCGAGCCTTGTAAATTCCAAGCGCTTGCTCGTAACATTTCTGCGCAAAAGAAGAACGCTGGAAGCGTTGGTGATGGCAGCCCATGGCGAAAAGTGTCTCTGCTACCTCCTCGTGCTTATCACCAAGGGCCTGACTCTTAAGCTGAAGGGCCTCGTCGTAATGTTCTAATTCTTGAACGCGGTAGACACCAATGTCTCCAATCGCTTCGCCTATAACTTGAAGCGAATTACCTACTTCCACCATTTCGTCGAGTTGATTGGAATCAGAAATCTGACCTACCTTCTCTCGGAGGATGGTGGACACAGTACATAATGCTTTTACGCGGCTTTCTCTCCATTCGATCAATGCAGGGGCTTGTTGAGTGTGATCATGGTTATCATAGTCCTCTGGGGACATCACACACTCTTTTTGCTTTGTATCAGCAGCGTGTAGTTGTGTTCGCTTCCAATCATTTTCCAATCTTAATAGGCAATTTGCCAAGTCGGCACAGTCTTTGCAGTGTTGTCTTGTGCCCTCCAAATACCCCATGCAATTCACCCTAGCTCGGATAAAATTACTATTCGACAGCAATACTTTTGCGTCACTGACGCGTGATACCGCCACGAGGTGCTGTGGAGCGTGGTGAAGTGCATACCACAAAAGTGTCTGGTTGGAATAATTTATTGATGCGGTATCACTGTTATCAAGCTGATCGAGCACCTTTGGGTAAACAACCTGAGTCAAAATACCGTGACATTCTCGGATAATACGCTCCGACAATAGGCTAGAAGTCCGGTGGTTCTTTGTGTAGCCCTCAAAAACACATCTTTCGACACCAATAAAAAACGTTGTATCTGAACTGTCAATAACGTTGCTTCCATAAATATCAATGACTTCAATCTTTCGCAATTCATTCAGTACGTAGTTGCAAACTGAAATATTGTTCTCGGAAAGATTTGTGTGGATATTGATTGATAACTTTCTAAGTGGAATATCGTCCAGTGTTGATAATTCTTTGTTGTTCGAGACGATCCATGAATACAACGATCCAGACTGATCTCGGCCATCACTGTTTGTTGAGTGAGATGTTGTCGAATGTAATCCAAGAATATAACTCCAAACTGCGTAGACGAGGTAAAGAGGTATAATAATGACAGGATCACATTCCACATTGGTGATGGTTCCGTTTTTTCTGCATCGCCGATGCAGATTTGAGAGACCAGATATACTAGTTCGCTCATGTGGCTGCCAAATTGAGAACAAGGTTCGGTGACAAAGCTCGAATCCAAATCGGAATGTCTTGGAGTCTTCCTCATTGGATGAGGCACATTCTCCTTCCGGGATCAGTATTTTTCCAAACACGTCGGCGTAATCGGATTGCGTGTCATAACTTTGAGGTATTTGACCATCGGTGGCAGCCGGTGGACTATTACCTTCGATTGTTGCTTCATCCTCTTTTACCTCAATAACTTCATCGCCACTATCTCGAGTCTCCTGCATAGATGTGTTTCTAGTTTGCAAGGTCTTCTCTGAGCTAATTGAAGTGCGTAACGTTGACGTTCGGGTATTATTGTGTTCTAACATTCCAGAGACTTCTTGGGAACTGTCGCTTACAGGTCCTTTTGTATCCGACTCTAAATCTTTCAGAAGGCTTGTCACATTTTGTTCTTCGACTTCATCACTCTCTGTACATGAAACAACTTTGTCAAGAGCGTTTGGTTCATCGCTTGTGATGGGAAGGGTTTCTGGTTTCTTGTCACAAATAAAATTTTCTTGCTTTGTTGATGAAGTTGTGTCTGCTCCAGATGGCTGTAAGGTCCTCTCTACCGTTATTGAAGGTAGTAGTTTTTGATCACGTTCTTGAGACGTGACATCTTTCCCAGTTGGCAAACTCTTGCTGTTGCTTCTGTCTCCATCATCTTCCATGTTTACTCCTTCATTTTCATCTGTAACACTGGCTGGCTGTGATAAACTCATGGCTATTGCCATTGCCAACTCATCATCATCGTCGTCATCGTCAGCATCAATATTCGAGGTATCCTCACTAATGCTCATTGGTATTGAATCTTCCTTTGATGATACATTTATAGAATTCGCAGCAGGTGATATTTTTGTGTCCTGTTCGGCGATTGTAGAGTCTTTATCCGTTGTAGTTGAGAAAAAGTCATCATTGAGTTCTGCCTCGATTTCATTTAACAGATTTGTCATTTCATCTGAGACCAAATCGTTTTGGGTTTTTATTTCCTCTGTACTTTGAGTAAATGGCTCCTCATCCACTGCGTTGACGGTTTGTATATTTCCTGTCGCTGGACTTTCTAGCTGATTGAATTCTTTGTGTTTGCTCAATGCATCATAATCAGCAGCTGCTGCTGCTGCTGCTGCTGCTGCTGCTGCAGGATGCGGAATTGAGGCATGAGCTGCATGTGCTTCAGTTGTTGTTGAATCGATAATATCATCTTTGATGATTATTCGTGCTCGCTCTGGATGAGATTCCACTACTGTATCATCGTCAGTCTGATTAGAAAGAACATTTGTCATTACTATTGAATGCCCTCCTTCTTCTATTGTTTCATTTTGTGCAGTTGTTGATGACAGTGTACGTGTTGTTACATCCTCACCGATAGTAGGGGCTGATGATGAACTACCCGTGATCGAAGTTGTTCCGTTTGATGTTTTGACAGCAACTACTAATTTTGAATCATTATCATCGGTATAAAAAGTGTTTTCTTGATTAATTTGTTGTGTCGCAGGACATTTCGGTAAAGACTTTTCATCAAGACCAAGTGTCAGTACAGCAAATTGTACCAACATTTCTCTTCCATAGTGGAGCATGTCACGATCATCCGCGTCTAACCTTAGATGTCGAGATGATGATAATGACGACGAATTGTTATTCAGATCTCCTTTCATTTTGAACCCACATGTAATCAAATAGTCAATCGACCCATCCCATTGCCCACATCGTTTGTAAAATGTAGGATTGTTCACTTTAATTTTACGTAGTTTGGGGTTTATTTGATCTGGATCGTCGAGAATATTGTCAATGATACGAAGGAGTGTGATTACGCAAACCTGTCGACGCTGGATAAGTTGCGAAGAGTCTTCATTTTTATCGGAAGCTACTTCAACGGCGGCCGCTGCTGCGTTGTCGTCTGAATCACCCAGAGAAAGAGCTAGCTTTCCTAGAGGAGAAATGAAGAGATTTTCAGAACTCATTTCTGTTATGGACGGAGGAGAGCTGCAATGGCATGGTGGGTCATTCTCGCTTAATGCATAGGAAGGATCTTATCATCATGATCACCGTGCCTTCTTTGTGACCGCGGTCATCTCTCAGCTCGCATTTCTCGCAAACTTTCGTTCACCGCTAAGTAGCCCCCTCATTGAATTTTCTTTCAGCTCATGACGATGATACCGACTATCGGCGCATATTAAGCTGATGATGCCA
Organism: Skeletonema potamos; assembly: GCA_036940105.1. Taxonomy (NCBI): domain Eukaryota; phylum Bacillariophyta; class Thalassiosirophyceae; order Thalassiosirales; family Thalassiosiraceae; genus Skeletonema; species Skeletonema potamos. The sequence continues at coordinate 5,536 of JALLBJ010002848.1, read as the reverse complement.
CCATGAGGGCCATAATGGCACTGCTCCTCCTCTCTATCAAGCAAAGTCTTCCAGTGTCATTCGCCTTTTCCTCTCATTTATCGAAATTGACCAGCAGCAGTCAGGTTTATAGTTCTACTTCTTGTGTATCACCAACGGCGATGTTGTTCAGCTCCCCATCATCCGATAATGATCAGGGTCTTGCAGACATTGGTAATAATCGCCAGCAGGATATTAACAACAGCAACCTCGACATGATGAAGACATGGAAAGAACGAATTGACATATCCATTGCCAAATCACGTAAAATTCGTGGATCAAACTATGTTCAAATATCTACGATCGATTATGAAACTATGGAACCGCGTTGTCGTACTGTGGTCTTTCGTGGATTTATGAAGGATGTACCGTTTGGTGCTGTGGAAGAGGTGTTGCTTGGAAGAGGAGAAGGAGGAGAGTCATCATCTGAAAAATATACGGATTGTGTCATGAAAATGATTACTGATTTGAGATCCAACAAAGTGTCGGAAGTGGAATCATTCCAAACCATGGGGGGGACGAAGGATGGTAATACTGTAGAGATGGTGTGGTGGTTTCCAAAATCTAGTGAACAATATAGAATTCGGGGTAGACTTCAATTCATTGGAAATGGTGGTCCACTGAATAACAGTGATTCCAAAAGTAGTAATCACAACGATTACTTCATCGGGGAACGAAAACAGCAGTGGGGAAATTTATCCGACATGGCAAGGGAACAATTTTATTGGGATGAGCCTGGTATACCATACTGTACGACCAAGGGACATGAACAGGGTGTGCCCCCTGGCGGCAGAGATGACGAGGGTAAAGTACTTCCTGTGCCGGATTCATTCTTACTGATGTTGTTGTACCCTACCAAGATTGATTATCTAAAGCTTGGGGAGAATTATAGACAAATAGATGAGTGGAAATGGGAAGGTGAACGCCAATGGGAGCAGCTGCGTATGAATCCGTGATTTCGGGGATGTGCAGAGCAGTTCCTTAGCAAAAGCTTATCGATAATCTAACTTGGAACCACAACCAAACACGACTTTCTTCATGACGCTTCATCGTCGTCGTGGCACATGCGCACCTTTCTTGGTCGTACATGCTGCGGCGGCACTGTCCGTAGGCGCTCATACTTTTTGTATCCAACTATCACAGTCCCGTTCTTTTCATCGACGTCGTCGCTTTCCTCTTTCTCATCAGCATTGTTCTTGGCGGCTCTTTGCCTCAGTTCGAGTTCACATCTTCCATCCAAATGCAATCTGCCTCGACCATCATGCGCGAGGATAACCATTTCACAATTCTGGGGGTTTGCAAGTAAATTGAACTGATCAATTGAGTACCGAAAGTACCGGGCGAGAAAGACACGGATCGATATCCCGTGAGTAACGAGCACATAGTTTTGAGCACGGCCACTCTCGAAGCTTCGCCACAAACTGTCGAGGAAAGTTGACACTCTATCAAACACATCTGATGCTGACTCTCCGTGTGGGAATCGATAATAAAATGTTCCGAATTTATACCTCTCACTTTTAGCCTTCTTTATTATATTCGGATCTTGGTAATTGCCGAAATCTTGCTCCCTAATGCGGGGATCTTCATGCCACGTCAGACCGCTCTCCATGAGACGGGAATACCATGCTTTCAATCGCTTATTCCTGTTTGTTATGTGTTTAAACTCTTGCGGGTCACACCATGCCGATGCTATCCCATGAAATGTTTCAACTGTTCGCGTGTAAGGAGACACAACAAAGTGAATTGTTTCCCCTTTAGGCAATTGTTCCTTCAATGCTTTCCCTGCCATACGTGCCATTTCCCAACCAAGCTTCGTCAGCCTCATTGCGTTGTCTGGTATTTTTGAATAAATGGAGAAGGAAGAAAAGGAGCGGAACGCAAAGGCAAGTCGGTTACAGTGCTAGAAGAGAATATGAAAAAAGCATTGCTGCAACAAACCTGGTATTTTTGAATAAAGTGCTTCGTCGACGTTTCCTTCTGACTGACCGTGTCGCACCATGATAAGTCTTGATGGCATTATCTTCGAGTTGAAATCACGTATGACATCAATAGATGACTGCTGCATTTGATTCTGCAGAGCTTTATCTGTATATTCATATACATGCCTATCACGCGCCGCTGTCGGTGGCTCACTCCACAAGAAATCTTCGCCGTCCTCCTCTTCCGATACTGATGTAAGTCGACGCAAATCTTCAAGTGTGTGTTTCGACGGAGACAGAGACAATGCAGGCGTAAATCCTTCAAAATGACTCCAATTACTATTCTTTGGATGAAAGTCTAGAGAATTCTCTCGTGTTAATACTGAATCAGATATGGACATGCGCTCTACGAGCAATCTCTGACTCTCTTCCATACATCCAAGCTGTCTGTTTACATCGCTTTGGTATTTCCTTCTCTTTTCTATGATTGTTTGAGCATATGTGTTGCACAATGCATCATCTGGTGGACTAGGTGGCAGCATTTGTTTTCGAGACCAATTATTGTAGTTATTTCTCTTGTTCAGGCGACAGCGACGGTTTGTTGATTGACCCAATGTTGGGCTTCGAAGATAAGAATCATTTGTTGTTGGATTGTGTCTCTTACGCGCCGACGAGTTTTGTTTCCTATTTGATTGGATTGTGAGCCATAATTTTGCAGAGCATGCAAACAGCAGAAGCGTTTTGACTATGTCGCCATCGCATGTCTGCCCTGGATTACCATCAATATCGGCTGCCATGGTTCTTTATATATGGTGAAGAGGTGATAGATATTATCAGGTGACGATTCATGATTGAGGTTGATGCACGCACATCATAGGCATTATGCATGCGGCTGGCATGCGGCTATGCTGTATCTACGATCTATTCAATACTGTTATCTAAAATTTTGATCGCTCGTTCACGACCCACGAGCGAATCGTCTCCTTTATTGCCGTTGATGTCATAAAAGATCAATCATAAAGAAAGTAAATTACAACCAATGAAGATGACTAAAACTTCTCCTTCTCCTATCGTTGAGATGACTAACACTTCTGCGGTTACTCGCGTCGGTGAGTACATGGAATCAAAGGCTTCGGTGCAGGCCTCTTCCCGTTCCCGTTCAACTGCGAACAAGAACAACTTCGATACCAGCGAGGTGGGAGCTGGAGAGGAACAGACGATTGTTTTCCGCCATAACAAGTACATGGGTGAGTTCAAGATGAAGAATGGCAAGCCGCAAGGAGAGGGCACAATCACTTATGCAAGAGGCGGCGACGTGTATATTGGACTTGTCAAAGATGGCAAACCAGACGGTTTCGGCAAAATGACGACAGAATTTGGCGACTCTTACGAAGGGGAGTGGTCGTATGGGCAGAAGAATGGTTTTGGAAAATACACTTCTGTTCATGGTAATGTATATGAAGGGGGGTGGTCGAAAGGTTCGGAGCACGGCAAGGGCAAGATGATGTGGGAAAGTGGCATGGTGTACGAAGGTGATTACTACAAGGGGAGACAACACGGCCATGGCAACATGACAACCAATTTGTATGTTTACGAAGGATCATTCGTACATGGAAAGATGCAAGGCGTTGGTGAGATGAGGTTTAAGGATAGAGATGGAGAAGTCGTCAAAGGAAGTTGGATGAATGATTCTCTGCGCAATGGAAAGGTTTTGTATCCAGATGGCGATGAGTATGTGGGAGAACTGCAGGATGGGTTCCCTCATGGTCAGGGGAAATTGACGACGGCAAGCGGCATCGAGTACGAAGGAGAGTGGAAGTATGGCCGTCGTCGCCGTCTTGTGTAGGACGTAGGAGAGTACGAAGGCATTCTAACCGTGCACTCATTCATTTGTTTATTTCTGTGTAGTCATCATGATTAAGTAGTCTAAAAGTCCAAAGATGCACTACCGCATGCTGGTGCATTCTTTTTCTTGTCGCTGCCTACATTACCGCCGCCACTTCTAACGCCGCTAGTGGAACTGCCACCCTTACTAAACTCTTCCGGTGGTAAATGCAACAGCTGCACAGTAAGCTTTCTTCCGTCTCTCTTGACCCCAAATCGTTCAGCCAGCGGTCGCTTCCACGTGATGGTATCCGTATAGTGCGTCACAGTAAATGCAGCACATTTCCGTATTGTTAGTATGCCTTGAAGGAGAGAAAATTCCGCAGGTGGAGGTGCTCGCAGAGATGCGAATGAGTCAAGCGATAATGTGACATCTGTAGCATTTCGAAGCGAGGCTAGCATATCAATTTGGTTGCACGTGTTGTATGGTGGATGAATGCACTTCCATGGCCGAATAGTGACGAGTACTACCACTGGTAAGTTTAGTTTTCGTATCTTTGCCATCAAGAGTGGCGTAGCAACTGAACCTATTCCGATTGGCATCCTGTGAAGGAATAATCTAATTACCGTGTTTGGATTATTGCTGAGTAACGACTGGATGTGCTTCCATATGCAGCGGAATAATGCAAGACCTCGTAGTTGGCATTCATTTGCACGGTTTAAATGTTGCGTAGTATTCCCAACCAGTGGCTGTGAGCAGTCTACAATGTTTGTATTGGTAACTAATGGATTTTGAACATTTCTGCAGTCACTAAACTGATCCATCATTCTCTTTGATAGGTCATATGAATGACAATACACCCCACTCCCACTGATTGTATTGTTTGTGCTTCTACTGCCGATTCCGCTACGTTTGTCTTGTATAGTTTTTCGATACTGCCACGCATTTACAAGTCCTTCTTCGGTGTTACTCTGTAATTCATCAACTTTGTCTTCGTTTTCTTCATCTTCATCATCTTCTTCTATAATGGCTGAGATTGATTCACGATTGCTATCTTCATTAGTTGCAGCAGTGTTGGATTGGGTCGTTTTTCGCTGTTTATCTAAGTGCAAATTTCGTGGCAGTGCCAAGATAAAGTCATGCAATTGCTCTGGCGTAGATCCATCGGTAGCGTTGGTTTTGACATGATGAGTATGATCGGCAAATGACTGCAGTGACGCTTCTATCGAAGGCTGAAAGGCTGCCAGTACTACCTGCTGCCCTTGAGCTACTCCTTCTGCACACCAATATCTAGACATTGCTCTGGCTAAATCATCTGTGAGACGATCTTCTTCCAGCATCACCAACGTTTGCAGTGGCTGACCGCCACCTTCTCCTCCCGATGAAAATAGAAACGAATCAATTTCTCGCAGACCAAACGATGTTAGAATTAAATTGTTCGTCCATGGTTTCGTTCCAGGAAGCGATGTAATTTGAGGTGATACTTTCGATTTTGTTATCGGCGCCGAAAGTTTCGACTGCTCGGAAAGTACTGAAGTAAAAGAAGATGTTTCGTCCGCAGATGATGTTTCTTCAGATGCAGCAGCAGGAGAAGGCACCGAGACCTTCTTACCACGTCTCTTGAATGATGAGCTCATTGATGATGTAAGTGAAGCAGGCGAATTCTCATGGGCTATGTGGATAGAGTGGGGCGGAGATAATAATGGCAATTATAGGGCGGTGTGGAGCTAGAGCCAATAGGTAGGCTCCGCATAGTGGTACGTGTGCTTAACAG